>DWKL01002544.1:0-12582 GCA_018249415.1 Phareas burnsi | reverse complement strand
GGTCACCGTCGCCTCGACATTTGCAACACCAGAGGAGTCGCCAATGCATCGCCGGCTTTGAAGTAGAGCTATTTTTGCAACTGTTTTGAAGAGCCCCATGACATTGCGTTCTGGGAATACCTCAAAAGGAAGTTCATTCCACAGAAGGAAGGAAGGAATAGAATCAAATATAAAATTAACATGCTTAATGGATGAAAAACGTTAATGTAATCGCCTCGCTTTAAAAATATGTTTGAAAAATGTTATCAAAACGTTCATTTCTTTTGATTTGAGTAACAATTGTCTTAGAACCTAAGAATATGACTAGTTCTGTATTCGTTGACTTTATAAATCAAAAATTATTTAATGCTCTATTATATAGAGTCTAATAAGTATTAAACTGAACACATTGCGTACAGTTTTGAACTGAATCAAAATACCAGTAAAACAGATTGATTCTTATTATATAATTGAATATGCCCTAAAAGGTAACAGGTAAATATACTCAGTTGGGTTCGGAGACGAGGTTCGAGACCCACACCTCTGATTTTCGAAATGAAATGCGTTTGTGAAGCAAAATATCGCTCGCTTCAAATGTGAAGAAAAGCATAAGGAGCGATAAACGATTAATTTGCTACAAAGTGCTCAAAGACGTGAAATCTACCAATGCAAACTGGGCCAGCTTGGCAGGCTATGGACCATTACCATCTCAATCTGATTTGACGACCCGCGGGGCGCAGGTTACCTTCTAGGTCAGTTTATTATAGGTCCGACATACGACAGGTTCCGGGTTCGCTTCCCGAACTAGTAGATGTTTTTTCGTTTTGTTCTTAAGAACTTGTATTCTCCTTTATTTTTTGATACTATAAAAAGAACATATTCAAACTCAAAAAATCCGTTTTAATTAATTTTTTCTTGGTGATTTTTTCGCGTTGTTCTTAAGAGCTGGCGTTTCCGGATATCGTATGAAGTGGTTGTGTTCTTCCTGGGTCCGAGCGACAATGCCCCCTATAGTATAGTAGAAGGCTCTACAACCCCTCTTCGTGCACCGCCACCGAATCCTCTCATCCCCTTCCACTTGTTGGTAAAATTTCTCGTTTTTGAAAATCATTTGTATTCTCCCCGTTGATGTTTTGAAGAAAAGAGCTGAAAAATAATACAGTTATTAGTGTAATATGAAATACAGGATTAGCGTAACGTAACAATACTTGAACATCGTTTAAAGCTGTATTGTTAATCATATTTAATACCATTACATAATATTGATATTAACATGAATTCTACTGAACCATGTTTAATAAATCCATTATAGGTATGCTTAACACATCTACATAATTTTAATAAAAAAGCTAAGGAATTCACGTTTATGATAGATTATGAAAGGTAGAACTTTAGTTCGTCCGGGGAAGTGCCACCGCCGCTCTCATGATCCGCCGTGAAGCAGTTTTTGTGCTTCGTTTGGAGAGGTGCGTTTGTCGGGCGCAATTCGTTGAGGCAACCATCGTAGTCCTTAAGAGCAGTGATGCATCTACATACTACCTCAGGCCTCAAATCTCCTATCACAAGCCGTAGACCTCGAACCTCACCTCGAATAGAAGACAGAATCTTTACAACGCTGTTATAAGGCAGAAATGGGCGTGTAGTTAAAAGGGAATCTACCATATTAAAATAATACCATAATTAATGCAATTGGCAACACATTTATAACATGTATATATTATTTCCAAACTTATATTTACGTGGTTCGGATTCTTTCGACATGTTTTTGTCAAAAAAACGTACCAGCGACATCTTTCTTTTTACTTATAAATAAGAAATTAACTCGCTACTTATATTTTAGAGATGCTATTCAGCAACAGAGGGCGTATAGCGACAATCAACTTGTCAAAGGGTGGTAATATATTCTATAAACCGCCGTCGAGAACGAAACATTAACAAATCAATATTGCAAAACCGACAACGTCTCAAACTATGCTGTAATTGTAAATTGACATAACTGTGCAATATAATTTCATTTAATTTAAAAATCATTATTATTGAATACCTAGCAAATTATTATCAGTTGCCGGGTACATTTACAGCGAGGCGACCATCTTAGTCCAAAAGAGTAGAAACGCATTTGCGCAAAACCGCAGATAGATCTTTAATCTTATTTGAGTAGACGTGGGTGTCCGTGGGCTGCAGTAACTACTTAACATCGGGTGGCCTGTATGCTCGCTTGCTACTTTACATAACAAAAATGTAACGACCGACCTTTAATCAAATATAAAATTAAAGTAACAAACCAGTTTACTAGATGGTGATGATCATTGTCGCTCATGGACATTTGATTGACATGGATCAACCACAGATAGATTGGAGTCCATTTTTTCCTTTTCGTTTGACATTTGAAATTTTTTAATTTGATGTTTTTAATTTACTTTATCTAATTGCAACCATAATTGACATCATAATCTAATGTCAAGTTATTTTTTATTTCACTTTGACATCATTAATGTACTCACTCGTGACATTTTTATTTTATTTAATCAAATTGTGTTGACATATTATTTAATTCCAATTTCTAATTGTTATTGTGATTTCTATTTGTTATTTACAGTTTAATATTTAAAATTTATAAATTACACTTTGACACTAAACAATAGTGGCATTGGACGCACCGTTAATTCACTATTAATTAACCGTTAAGTATCAGTAAATTAACTGATTATTAACCGCTGTATAAATGTTAATTAATCGTTATTTAACTGTTAATTAACTAACAATTGACCGTTAATTAACTGCATAGATAAAAAAGAAAAAATGCCTGGTAACGCCCACAGATGTGTCTGAGCTCTAAGTTGAAATCCTTCGCGAAGACATACTTACTCTCCATTACCACAAAGTCTAGGCGTGGAACACACACGGGTGTAATCAAACAACACTGTATCGGTTAAGCATATACTCTTTAATATTTAATTAAGCGAAATTAATCTATAAGACAAACGCAGCGAATTGATTCGATCTTAATAATATAATTACATACTAATTTATTCGTAGCATGCAGTACGGAATTAATTTGTTAGTAACTTATTCATTTATCTATAATATTCATTAGACAGGTCCACATTAACATAACATCACGACATTCTTTATGAAACAACGCATAAAATATATTTTCTATCTAATCTCTAATTACAATTTAATTAATTCCTAAGTGATAACACACGACAATAATCTTTTGGAAATAAAAGAATTTGTACCATTAACGCTGCTGTGAGGGATAGCGTAGGTACGTGTCACAATAATAACTTAAGCTGTGCTGAAAATATTTTCTGTATACATAAAAAGATCTATATTAAATTACATAGATTCATTTATAAGAATAATAAAAGAAACATAAAAAATATCGAAACACGATATAAATACAGCTCGACGTAAGCTAAGCTTAAAAATTAATTATTGCTTGCTCTAACGGTGAAGGCAAACATTGTGAGGAAAACTGCATGCCTGAGAGTTTTCTTTGAAGTTTTTGAAGATGTGTGAAGTCTATCAATCAATGAAGTCTATCAGTCAATCCGCACTTGGCCGGCGTGGTGGACTATGGCCCAACTCTCATTCTGTGAGGAGACCCCTGCCCGGGAGTGGGACATTAATAGGTTGTGATGAAACTAAGCTTTAATTATTAATAGTGTAAGTCGATTTCTGAGGCAAAATAACTCGTTAATATTTTTCAAACATTTATCCATCAGCCCTTATAAGCCCGCTTGTCATAAAGCTCTCGTAGAAATATAGGGTTGCTGTACTGCATCAACCATACTTTCAAAGTTATTATAATTAAGTTAGTAAATACAAATTTAATAGGTGGTACAAATATACTTCATCCGGGAAGGTACCACCGCAGTCGTCATAATCCACCGTGAAAGAATTCTTGTGGTGATGTGTATCGGTTTGAGAGGTGTGGATGTCGGGTACACTTACAGTGGGGCGACGATATTAGTACTCAGAAGTAGCGACGCATCTATATACGACCTCAGGCAGAACTTCAGTTTTGGATGAAGTTAAATGTAGGTATCTATGGGCTGCAGTGACCACTTTACATCAGGTGGCCTGCACGCTCGTTCGTTACTCTTCGAACATAAAAAAAAAACAAAAAACTCCGCACTTGACTAACTTGGCGGTTTATGCCCCACATTCTGAGAGAAGACCCGTGCCCAGCAGTGGGATAAAAATGCATAACGATGACAATATTTATGATGACGATATATCCAATGAGTTATAAAAGTAAGATTTTAAGCTATTGTTATCGCGAAAAGTATACATTTTAATTACGTAACGGCTACTCATAACATTCGGTTTTTATTGCTATTATTTTATCGACTCAGTTGCATGGAACTGCTCACGAATTCACGGCGAAACTGCGGTAGTGGGGGGAAACAATTGACAGGCACTAGTGGTAGATTAGTCTATCTACCCTACGTCTAGTTCGTTTTTCTTTTTATTTACCATATCACGACACACCACACCAACTGTGTCTTTACGCACCGCACTTTGCATTATTAAAAAATCGCATACCATGAGTACCCGTTACGTAATTAAAATTAAAAAATTACAAAAGTAGCTGATATTAAACATACAAATTTAACAAATGTTATCCTATTCGGTATAACATGCCTTGATTTATTACTGAGCATAAAATAGTGTGGCAAAAACAGTCACGGCAATAGATTTTTGAACTGAGATAATAGAACAACATTAACTAACATTTTTAAGTACAACACTGTTTTTTTTTTATGTTACCTATAATAACTATTATAAACAATTATAAGAATTACCCACTTAATTCTAAGTTAACTAATACTTACTGTGTTGTGACCGTAACATGCGAGAATTTTAAGACGTACATTCAAAATGATGTTATTACAATAAATTATACATCATTTGTTCATAAACAACATGTAAACACATAATATAGAAAAAAGCAGATGGAGCGTTAATGTGTTGATAACTGAGTAAATAACAAACGTTTTATTTATATCCCCATACTAGGATTCCTTGTATCGTAGATACAATGGATATACAAGACAAGTACACAAACACCCAAACTCAGAACAGAAATCTAAATGTATTTAGATGTCTGCCCGGTTAGGAATTTAACCCGGAACGCTTTGCATATCAGATCTATATGGTTACTGCTGCGCCACGGGGGTAGTTAACAATAACAAATAATACAAACAATAGTATGAAATAAATAGTTTATCTGGTGGTAAGTGCATACTACCGCCTTTAGTTATCTGTAACCAAACTGCAGCTCGTGGACATCCACATTTAACCTCAAACAAAACTGAAGTTCTTTCTGAAGTCGTACATAGATGCGTCATTACTCCTGAGGACTTAGATGATAGCCTCGCTTGCAAATGAACCCGACAACCACACTTCTCCAAAAGAGACGCAAGTATTGCTTTACGGCGGATTGTCAGGGTGGGGGCGGAAATTGCCCGGTCGAACTAGGCTAGTTTAGAATTGATTAAAACTGTGAAAAGCTTTGTGGTATTAGCCGATAGAAATCCGGGAAATCCCGGAAAGGAATAGAATGGAAGATGTCCTCATATTACAAAAAAGGTTTCAGACGTTGGCGACGTTAACATTGTATTTTTTTGCACAAGTAGTGCTCAGTACGCTCCATCTTTGTGTGTTTTTTTTTATAATCTGTGTATATGCATCTATCAATGTATATCTGCCGCATTTTCAGGTACAATAATTAAAAATCTAACATATAAAATCACGAATCATTTACGCTTAACCATTAGGGAGAAACACAATTGGTGATCATGAATGTAGTCATCAATATTATTAGTTAAGTGACAAGTTTCAAGCAAAATATTTAAGTAAATTTGTTAACACATTGAGTGCGGCAAACGCACCTGGCGTGTTTTACTGTCCGAGCCACCCGTACGGCTCGCACACATACAGTGCACGCCGCCATACTAAAACGCGCCTGTTGTGTTGTGCGCCGCACGGGTGGATTGTTTCGTATATTATCCGCCGCAGTTAAAGTGCAAAGTCGTAGATAGTAATTGTCGAAAGCTTGTCGAAAGCCTTATGAACGGTTTTAAAACATCCGAACTTTCTTTATTTATACTTTTTTTTATAAGTAGAGTTCATAGAGTTTTGGTATGTTCCATCTTAGCTCTCTATAATATGTGCATATGCGTATATGCAGTATCTTTCACATTTCCAGCTAACTAAATAAACTATTAACAAAATATATGCATAATTTTCTCCCTTTTAATTACATATAATCTCCCCCCGCCCCTTCCCTTTAAATTACCTATTGAAATATTTGTGACGCCACAAAGTATGCATTTCTATTTACGTCGTACAATTTGTAGAAACTTTCCTTATTCTACCCTTTCCTACCGTAAAAGTGTGAATCACGTGACACTGATAAAATAAAATAAAAAATAACTGGAGAGCCGGTTATCAATTGGAGATTTTTTTTTGTAATGGACTGCCTATGTCTGCCTCTCGATTAAAACTAGACTATATTAAAAAAAAATTGTCGTGGTCAAATACGCGCTTAACATTCATAAATTTAAAAATAAATGGTAAAGTGTAATTTAGTGGAAAAAGTATCAATCGTAAGTGCTATCCACTCTATCTTACTATTAATTATTCGTACTGACGATATGGAATTTGGCGTGAACTTGACTCCAGTGTCCTCCTCAGTTTTGAACGGAGATCCGAGGGTAGTATTTTTTAACGAAATCTAATGATAGGGTTTACAGGCCACCTGCGGAAAGTTGTCACTGTCGCCTACGACAACGTTTCATCTGATTCGATCCATTTGGTGTGATTTGTGGTCGTCGGTTCACTTACAAGCGAAGCAATCTTATTGCATCATCAGCATAAGGTTAGAAGTGAGTGTCCATGGGCTACAGTAATTTTTTGAAAAAAGTAATGAGTTAATGTTCAACGGTGTATCTGATAGCAAGTAGTCGAATTCAAATGAAAATAGCGATAAGATCTGGAATTTACCGCAGATACGCTACAGAGAACCTGCAGGTCACCTGGAGGTAAATGGTCATTAACACTCATGGACGTCTGATAACGACTCCAGGTATGACAGGGAACCTAAAGTCGACCACAAATACGTTACCGCCCATGAAGATTAACCTGGAGCAAACCAAGAAGAGTTTTAAGACTAAATAAAGAATTTTACTTTGCAGCTGGTCAGGGAAGCTGGGCAAAATCTGCTCTCCGTGTAACCAAGAGGGAGTCACGTAGCCTTGTGCCATCTTTCTTTGTGCAACAAAACATGGCACGACAAAGAGAGAGATACAGCAAAGATTAAATGAGAAGCCCACAAATATGTGACAATTTGTAAATGCCCCCGTAGACCTATACATATAAATGCTCTTCATTTCATTTTAATAGAAGTAGAAAAAGAGTAAGCAGTCCTTGTGATTATAATTTAGCGGATGATAGAGCTGTAAAAATATTTTGTCAATCTACTGGACAGTTCGTACCCCGCATTTCACGTCGCCAGAGGTTCAATGTGATGGAGCAAATAGTCCTTAAGTTAAGGATGCGCTAGTTGCGGCAAGAAAATGTTGGCAGGTGGCTAAAACTCACCTAGCACCAGTATGATAAGGGAATAAAACCAATTATGAACAGTTAGGAGATAGTAACCAGTAGTACATAGCCAATATAGCGATTCCCAGTGATCTAGACTTCTGCAATCATACCGATAGTCGAGCTAGTTCCCTCTCCGTAATCCGGGCGAGAGAATATTACAAAATAACGCATAAAACTTCGTGCACAAATTTCAAAAGTAATGGTTACCCATGACGAAAAAAATACAACTAAACATACATATTCAATGATTATTTGAAGTTAATAAATATAAATAAACTACGCTTATTTGGCTACAGCAAAGTTTTCTTACTTCTCAAATTATTTATTGACGCCCAAAGCTGCGTGTAAAATTTGTGTTGATTTATAGAAATTTCTAAACTTAAAACCTTCAATTGCCAATTGCAATTCTGTTTCCATTCAGCGTAGATAACGTGACTAATTAATATCATTAGGTAGCTAAATAGTGGAGTAATCATCCCAAGTTTGAATCAAGGAATGTCTGACTAGCGCATCCTTAAATGGCCACTGAATTCTGAATTCTGGACATCTGTCACCAAATCCAAACAGGACGGGAGTCGTGTGTGAAATTGACAACAGATGCGTTGTGTCTTAGGACTAAGTTCGATCATGTATCATAAAGAAGTATGCAATCTTGTGAGAGGAGACAATGGACTACTCGTCGGTGGCAGTCGGTGGTACCCAAGCGGTGTGGTTGTGGAAGTCTTGGACTTTCAGTAATTCGTTGCCCAGCGAGTAAAGATGTGCCCTACACCCTCGTCTCGTGCAGCACCATCGAATCTTGCCGCTGCGGTTAACTGGCCGCTTATAGAATTTGTAGTTCCTGAAGATCATGTGCTCCCTTCCGTTCATACTCCATATGATCCGAGCTGAAAGCAAAACTACATTAAAATACTTATTCTTAAACATATTGATCTTAACATCTACGACTATTTTATTTAGCGTTATGTGTTTTAAATTAGACACCAAATATATTAAGATAATTCTTCATACAAAGATGAAGGCTACTAAAGTATGCTACAGAGATGTTACTCGAGGATATTGGATATATTTTTGAAAGAAAGCCAATAGTGATTTCAATGATTTATTACAGCAGCATATGGTGGTACTATTGAAACTATTTATTACAACTTGTACATATATTTATGAATAATTGACATTGTACTATAAATATGTCATTCTTATTTTTAAACTCTCACAAAAACAAATTGTAGATAAGCTTTTCTGAACAGTATGAATCAATCGCGACGCAGAATAATAAAAAGTCGAATCATTCAACACTTGAATGGTCATTGTAATCATAATCATTTATTAACTTCATTATGATTAGTTTATGTAAATATTAAATTGTATTCTAACGTAGAGTCAAAATATATCGCTCATCCTTATTAGGTACATTTTCAAATTTTTAGAACTTTGGAATTGTAAAAACATTTCTGACATTAATTCTGACATTGACTCTGACGTCAATTACGGCCAAATCTTTCCTTCATGGGGAACTTATGACAACAAGTCATTATAATAACATAATTGCTTTATCGAATGAGCGATATATTGGATTCTACGTATAGAACTGTTGCTGTCGCCATATGCCTTGGTAATGGTTGTGTATTTCTCGAGACCTTATAACAGCGCCATCTATCGTGTAGTAGTAAGCGTGGCAGCCCCTCTTCGTACATCGCCAACGAACTTTGCTCCCGTCGTCTTTCTCCTTGTAAAATTTCTCACCTTTGTATAACATTTGCTCTTTGCCCGCGCGTGTTGTTATGAAAATCGCTGGAAATTGTATCTTACCTTGAGCAATATATGGCTGCAACCATTTTTATGTCCCACTGCTGAGCACAGGTCTCACACAACTGGATGCCTCCAGTTGTGTGAACAGAGAATAAGATAAGATCAGATAAAGATAACTGATTTGGTAGACTCATTAAACTAATTATTTGCTAGTGAATATAACAAGGACAAAGGACAAATGGAATTATTTTTATGACGTAAAAGTAAATTCTTTACGGCGCGAGTGCAATACATATTACACGTTAAAACATATACATATCAATTATGATAACACATCTTTATTGTTACAAAATATATTGACTTATACACACATTTATGTGTATACACACGTGTGTGTAACATTTGTCGATAATTATGTTACACAGTAAGTGATTATTAATTTTCTTGGGAAATAATCTTAAGTCGGGTGTGTTCAGTACACTTTATACTGGTACATTTGCAGTGCATCTTACGAATTGTGATAGACAGTGGTAAGACGGTCTCTCAACACACCTCACTTCATTCATAATTATATGCGTATAAGAAATCCCTCGCTTTAAGTATGAGGATAACATCACGAGGAAACATACATGCCTGAGAATTATATCTAACAGTACGATAGCAATGGGTTGACGAGGATGGTCCTCCAAACTAAAACCCAGCAATCATACACCACTTATAAAGCAGTAATGTGTGGCTGTAGTCGACTGAATTTCCACCACCTTTGAAAACATTGCTAAGGCTTACGGCAACAAGATTAATTTGAGAGGTGGTAGAACAGAGTGGTGGTGGTAAAAGAAGAGAGGTATAGTTCATCCGGGAAAGTACTACCGCCGCCTTCATAATCCGCTGTGAAACACTTGTGTTTCGGTTAGAGACGCGGTTGGCGGTCACACTTACAATAACGCGACCATCTTAACCATCAAGAATAGTGATGCATCTACGCACGACCTCAGACAAAACTTTAGTTTTGTTTGAGGTTAAATGTGGGTGTCCATGGGCTGCCATGACCACGTAACGTTGAGTGACATGCACGCTTGTTTGCTACCCTTCGTACATAAAAAAATACAGTTTAAGAATTGTAATCATCAAAGGTACTGAACGTAGTGTAATTGGATTTATAGTAATGATTGTGTACTTCTTGACACCTGACGATCACGCCCTCTATCGTGTGGTAGTACGCGTGGCAACCTCGCTTGGTGCATCGCCAGCGTATTTTGCTCCCACAGTCCTTCTCTTTGTAGAACTTCTCGCTTTTGTACAGCATCTGTTCTTTCCCCGCCCGAGTTGTGATGAACAGGGCTGGAATGTGAAGAGCAAATGTGATTATAAATTATATGTATTTTCTATTGTCTCATCATCGACCCACTTATGTCCCTCTGCTGGGCACAGGTCTCTTCTCAGAATGAGAAGGGTTAGGCCATAGTCCACCACGCTGGCTAAGTGCGGATTGACACCTTCGAGAACTTTATAAAGAAGTCTCAGGTGTGTAGGTTTCCTCACGATGTTTTCCTTCACCGTCAAAGCAAGTGATAATTAATCTCTAATACGCACGCACGCACATAACTTCGAAAAATTAGAGGTGCGTGCGGGGTTCGAACCCCGGCCACTCAGCTTGAGAAACCGGAATCTTAACCACTAGGCTATCACTGCTCTTGTATCACTGCACTTTCTATTGTCTATAAATGATTTAAATGTTACACGGTTGTTGGTACATAGTCGATGAGCCTGCACATTTTTTTGATGGAAATGAGTGCAGAACAATATTTGATAATTAAAATTCATGAAACGATATTATTAACCTGTTTTGGATTATTTCAATGTATTACAAAAATAGCAAAAATAGCTTTATATTTCTTTTCAAAATTGAGACGTCCCTATTTTTGGCTGTATATGATTTGTTCTTAATCATATTTTTTGTGTTTTTTTTTATGTGAGATGAGTAACAAATGTGCGTGCAGGCTACCTGGTATTGAGTGGACACTCACATCTAACCTCAAACAGGACTGAAACCCCATCTGAGGTCGTCGTAGATACGTCACTACGCCTGAGGACTGTGAGTCGCTGTAAGTCTACCCGGCAACCACGCCTCTCCAACGGAAAGACAGGAATTACTTCAATAAATCCACAGACTGTATTTCGTAATAACTTAATAAAACAACAAAAACAAACAGACACGTTTATTAAGTTCAACTTTAGATTTTATATTTTAATACAAATATAAAATCAAGATCAAAATACGAGACAAAATAAGAGAACTAATTTTAAGGTTTTCGAATTGGAGTTGCCATAAGTACTTGGGAGTGTCTAAAGTTTACCAATCTGCACGTGGTCAGCGTGCTGAACTACGGCTTGATTCTTTTCATTCTGATAAGAGGCCCGTGTCCAACAGTGGGACATTAAAGTGTCGATGGCGATAATAATGATGATACAATAAAAAGTATGAATTTCTTCAATTCTACTACTTTGGCATACAACAGGACCGGCTTGTAGCTCTCCCCGTCAATCATGAGTTAGCAAGAGATCAAACATGATTGTGCTCTGAGAAAACAGCTGATATTCTCTTCTCGTACGTCTGCACTGATGCCGGACACCCACGACTCTTCTTCTTCGAGCAGTACCATCTGCACAAGGTCTTGTTGAAGAACGTATACTTGTTGCACCAGAACGATTGCCCCTTGTATATCAGTTTGAAGTTGCCCGATTTCGTCGGTCTGAAGTTGATTTCTAAAACGTTTAAATTAGGAATTAGAATGTTTTTTTTTATGTAAAGTTGTATGTGAAATTTATGTCAATTTTACCAAAGTGCGTCCATATCGCCTGATGTTAAGTTCATAGCCCCAGACTATTTACTTTGTCATTAGTGCCATGGACATACATAAATACGCAACTCCCAGACCCAGTTCGCGTGGTTGACTTGTACACTTACAGTGAGGTGACAATTTTAGTCCTCAAGAGTAGTGACGTATCTACGTACGATCTCAGAAAGAACTTCAGTCCCGTTTAAGGTTAAATGTGGGTGTCGATGGACTGGAGTGATCACTTAACAACAGGTGACCTCCACTCTCCTAATTTAAAAAAATGTTTATTGATTAAATAAATAATTAAAACACAACAAGTGAACTACATTTTATTATTATGTGTTATTTGGCAAGAATGAATATATTTATAGTAATTATTATATAAGAATTAATA
>DWKL01002543.1:0-12585 GCA_018249415.1 Phareas burnsi | reverse complement strand
CGGTTGGAGAGGTGCTGTTGCCAGGCACACATATAGCGAGGCGACCATCATAGTCCTCAGGAGTAGTGACGCATCCAAATACAAGCTCAAATAGAACTCGGTTTTGTTTGAGGTTGGATGTGGGTGTCCATGGGCTGCGGTGACCACTTAACATCAGGTGGGCTGGATGCTCGTTAGCTACTTTACAAACATAAAAAAACGGAACTCGGTTTTGTTTGAGGTTGGATGTGGGTGTCTATGGGCTGCAATGACCACTTAACATTAGGTGGGCTGCATGCTCGTTTGCTACTTCACAAACATAAAAAAAAAGTACTTATTTATTTATTACATTTGTACCATACATAAATGTACAAGGACAAAGGTGGATTTAATGCGAAAAGCTTTATTTGCCAGTCAACTTTAGGACATTCTGAAAGACAATTTACACATTCAATAAATAGTAGACACAGTACGAATAAAGTTATATAATAAATAAATATGAAGACAAGACATGTATTTTTTTTATGTTTGAAGAGTTGCAACGAGCGTTCTGGTCACTTGATGTTAAGGGATCACTACAAACCATAGACACCCATATCTAACCTCAAAAAAACTGAAGTTCTGTTTGAGGTCGTGCATAGATGCGTCACTATTCCTGAGGACTAAGATGATCGTCTCCCTGTAAGTGTGCCCGGCAACCTCACCTCTCCAATTGAAACACAAAAATTGCTTCATTGAGGATTATGAGGGCCACGGTGGTAATTCCTCGGAGGAACTATAGTTCTACTACCTATCTAAATTAGATTTAATTATATTTAGTCTCTTCTATGAGCAAAAATATTCACAATATAAAATTTTAATTATGTATATCCCAAGAAATTTAAGGTTAAAATCGTTTTCTGTCCCTAGTAAGGCATTTCAATCATCAAACATTGGGGGTACCAAAAGTAAATATATTTTAACGTCATTTTATTCATTTTGTATGAATTCCTTTACTATTTTTGTGTTTGATCAACAATTATATCGTAAATGCGATTTATTCCGAACACGCATTACGCATTTCCTAACTCACTTCAGCAACTTGTCCTAAACTTTTACTAGACTTTGCCGTATCCAGCAAAAGAACGGCAACTTCACGTTAAATTAGGCAAAAATGTAGACATAAACTATGTGGTAGATTTACTTAACATTTGTTAATGAAGGATAATAGAATAAACTTATAAGTAACATATAGTAGGTATATTATTGTCTACAACTAATGACACCATTTGGAGCAGGTGCAAAAATAATAATTGAAAAAAAACATTTGTGATATAAATTTTAGACATGAGATTACATATATATGTCAGCAAAGATATGCCATGTTACTAAGTGAACATTAGCGCGCAAGCCAGTGATGTCACTTAACAATTAATGATAATGAATAAAGGCCTCGCCTCACCTCCACCATAGACTTTGGATAGGTAGTGTAGGTAACACTTGTCAGTTTTCATAAGTGTGTTAGGGATTAACTACCGGGTCCTATTTCACCACATTGCTGCGAGGTCTGATTAGAGTCCATTAAGCGAAAGCTTGTATAATTGTAAATATCAGAACTTCCTATAATTTTGACCCCAGGACCGCTTTAGAAAAACATCAAACGTTTGCTAATGTTGGCCACATAACAGTCGATAACTTGTCATTCGGATATATTATATATGTACCAATATATTAGATACTTTTTGTTTTGTTACAGTGAGAGCTACAATTATGAGAATTAGTTATGCCTAATATTGTTGATATAGCTACTATAGAGTTATATTTTCTTGATTGTGATGCTCATATTTTTTTATTTATGTATGTCAGGTACATTTTACTAAAACATCATACTTTGAAACTATAAGAACTTAAGTAATCGAGGACTTTCAAAGGGTGGACCCAATACAGGTTGGAATAATGCCACTTTGTTTATCAAGAAATCAATAAACCGTTAATCTGTCGGCTAAGAGTAACGGTGTACACCTGCATGTTAACATTTTAATACTTATAATTTTTTCCTAACGCGCCTATAAAACTAAGCTTGCTTATTTTAACGATACTCTAAAATGCGAGACACTAAAATATGTCTGTCGGGATTGGCGGTCTGGTACGTAGGTAGTGAGTTGAATTAATTTAAATGGAGCCATTCAAATTAATTTAACTTACTACCACTCCAAAATAGACGAATTTAGAGTTAACATTGAAAAATGTCTGTGCGTTGTGCGCAGGCATGCCCGCAGATAACTAATAATCTATAAATTAGTGGGTACCGATGTTATCTTATCATAATAAAGTATCTACTAATAATAATATATTATTATAGCCAATACAGTAAAATAATTAATACATAATTTTAGCAGATTATAGCGGCGGCAAATTTGTGGATGGAACTTTTTAAAAACAAATTAAAAAAAACAACAAACAATTTACAATAATTACAGAAATGCCCAAAAATAATTGCTTTTGATATTTCAAAAAAATTGTTGAATTGTGCAAATAATTTAATAACTGTCAGTTGTAGAGGTAAAATTTAACAGCGTGTACTTGGGAAGTGGGTAAATCCGCCCCCGATGATGACTAATATTCAAGGCCAATAACCTATTCAATCTTCTCATTATTGTACAAAGTAAGTTTAAGAAATGAGAAAGTTATTGTCCAAAAACTCAAAAAAAAACATTGGTCAGAAAAAACATAAACACTACGATATGAATTTGCGTTCAATCAAATAGCTTAAGTTTTTTTCAAACTATTAGGTAAAAGTAAGTTAATGGGCACAACAAAATAGGGACTCGTAGGCAAATACCTAATGATAAGTAGGTACTTAGATCCCGTACGAGTATGATTTTTGATTGAACTAATATATATATGTTACATTTTTTTATATTTTGTATGTTTTAACCTAACGATAAGGCAGACAAGGCACCTGATGGAAAATACTCACCTTCGCCTATGGACATTAGCAACACCAGAGGAGTCGCCAATACATCGCCGGCTTTGAAGCCGAGCTCTTTTTGCACTTTTTATGGAGAGCCCTGTGTCATTACGCTTTGAGAATACTTCAGGAGGAAGTTCATTCCGCATTATGCATGTACGCGATAAAAATGAATGCGTAAGCTGAACCATGGAGTACCGCCACGACTCCAGTTGATGTGGATGAAGTACTGCGATGGAGAGAAGGAGACGAAGGCGCCAAGGCAAATATTTCCTCAGAGCGTTCACCATTGTAAAGTCGGTAGAACACGCTGAGGGAGCCTATGCCCCTCCGTAGGCTGTGTGTGCTGGGTAGCCTAGCAGTTCGGTATTCCTTGGATCATTGACTATTCAGATAACACGTTTTGGCACGTCAATCGTCGGCATCAATGTGCGTTTCTAATGAACGTAATATTGAGTCTATGCGCACATGCTTATGCTTACATTAAATTATAATTATTTCTAATATGCGTATCACATGATTATAAGTAGGTCACCTGCCTACAGAGTGCTCGTCTGCATTCATATTGTAATCTTACATTACATATTATAATGATTCTATAACAATGCAATTGGCAGAAGAATAAGTTGGAATGGTCAAGTGATGAGGCGATGGTGAACAACATTTCTCGTAGGTTCAACAGCGGGTAAATAGAATGTTGCCTCAATGGCAGCCACAACTTAATTTATCATGATGTATCTTGAAGTCAAGAAAACAATTTTTGAAATCCACTGGATTTGAATTTAGTTGGTAGAACCAATACAAGGTCAGAAAAGGCATATTTCTGGATATACATTCATACAAAACACCTAATTATATTGATCCAAAATGTATTTATAATATCTATATAAGTCACATGAGCTGATTCTTGAAGATTCGATTCCTTTGTTTATTTAAAAGTTAACAAACAGAATTTCACGCTTTATTGAAGCTATATCTGTTACACAAAATTGTATACTGTTTAAAAACTAGCTGTTGTCTGCGACTTTGCCCACATTGTACCTATTTAGAAACACAAAAATGTTGCTTATATTTCATTTCATCTACCTACCACGTACAAGCATTATGTTTGAAAAATGTGTAAGCATTTTCTGTTCCAATCTCAGGCTTGGGTGTCAATGTATTTCCCAGACCCATCTTTGGCTCTTGTCTAGGCTATTCCATTGGCAGGCGCATTGGTAGTACGCTTATTAATTCACCAAAAGTATGAAATTCATAAATGTTAAGGATTTATTAATATTATTAGTAAATTTAACCAGTATTATTATTAACATGAATTTTCCGGAATTGCTGATTATATAATTGCTGTGAAATATGCATTGATATCCACACATGCTGAGATATACGTGTATATTGTGTAGAGCCGGGAACTTCCTCGTATATTTTATAGTGATAACGTCGTGTAATAATGTCGTTGTACTTTATCTATGTAGACATACATGCAAATATAAATGTAACGTATATACGCTACGAATTTGAGAACCACATTTGTTGTGGAAATGTCAGTTAAAAATTAAAACCAATAAGTAAGTGAGCTTTGTTGATTTTTGGTGATATGTAATATTACATATGCATACTTTATAAAAAATATACATAATTACTATTGACACATTTACATGTAAAATGTTATGAGTTAAATTTAGGAAATGTATCACACATTGAGAGATGTCATAACAGTGAGATGTTCACGGCAGCTTAAGAACTTCTTGACTATTGTAATAAATTATATATTACATTTTTTTGGGTTCCGACATATTACGATTTGCTTATGAGCTACTCAGAGAAGTTGAAGAAGAACTCGGTCAAGGAAGATCTCTGGTCAGATAGTCGGATCAAATTAAAAACCTGACCAAGATGTTTGTCACAGACTTCCTTAGATACATTGCATTTAATCTGCATAAATGACGACCAAGGCAGGCGCGACCTTCAGCGATAAAGAATCGCAATTGATAAGAAGCTAATCAATTATTTCGTGTGTATGATACACATAACCTTCATAAAGTAATCCTCTTTAAATAATATTTACGCATGTTTACATTTTTATGATATCTTCTATTAGCGAATTATCATGACTAACTATTGGGTGTAATATGCAATGTAAAGGTGACTTACATTATGAATCGACGTGTGGTCGCTTTATTCATATGTATTCAACAAATAGGTACCCTATATTAATAAATAGGTAACCTTTGACAGTTGGTAAAACTATAGTTTAAATTGAGATTTAAGATGATAGAACTATAATTAGTCCGGGGAAGTACCACCGCCGCCTTCATTATCCGCCGTTATAGTTTTGTTTCGGTTGGAGATGCGGTTGCCAGGCAGTTACGGTGAGGCGACGCTCTTAGCCCTCAGGAGTAGTGACGCATCTATGTACGACCTCAGGTAGAACTTCAGTTCGAGGTCAGATGGGAGTTTCCATGGGCTGCAGTGACCACTTAAAACTTTGACTAATATTCGAAACAATTCATCCGTGCGGCACACACCATATGTGTGCGAGCCGCACGGGTGGCGCGGACAATAAAACACTACAGTTGTGTTTGCCGCAGTCAATGTGTTAAAATCAAGTGGCCTGCACTCTTTTTAACACAATAAAACACTGTGAATTAAAAACAATTGCAATGTTTTAATTGTTTATTTATTGTTTTTATGTACATAATTTAATAGACGGTAGAGTAGAACTATAGTTCGCCCAGATAGGTACCACCGCCGTCAACGTAATACGCCGTAAAACAATTCTTGTGTTTCGGTTGGAGACGTGCGATGTTGGTTAGACTTACAGCCAGGCGACTATCTAAGTGCTACTGAGAGCAGATGTCTGCGTGCGCCCTCAGTTAAGACTGTAGTCCTGTTTGAGGTTAGATGTGAGTATCCATGTGTTGCATAGTCATCACCGTCCATGGAAAACAGTAATAAATGCCAAATAAGAATGTCCTGCCTCAGGTCGACCATAGATGCGTTTCTATCTCTTAGGATACCTCGTAAGTAGAAACGATCTTATTCTTCAAACCAGAACAAATCAGTGTTATAAGGCAAAAATAAGTAGCAATCTCGTCACCGAACTCCATCCGTAAAGGATTGCACCACCTTCAGCGCGGAATAGCGCATATAAAATACTGGTGTTGATAAATATAAGTGGATTGCTCAATGACAGTCCACGCAAACGAAATCCCGGGCAGAAAGTGCTTATGATTATAACCAATTAATCATACATCAGTCTTGTGCAGTTCCAAGGTCCATTTTCGAGTAGTTATGATAAACTGAACGGAAACACATCATTGTGGTCCTTTGTCGCATAGAGGAAAATTAATTTTTAAGAGGTCACCACGGATGGCGGATATTTACAGGATGTACATAAAACAAGCGGCAACAATAAAATTAGATAACTTTTATGTATACACATAAAAATCCGGAAGATTTATTAATAAAAATACTGGTTAATGTTAGTAATAATATTAATATTTATTTATCTCATACTTTTGGTGAAATATGACATTAATAAAATCCCAAAACCGCAAAGATACAATTGCGACTATTATTATTAATTATTATCTGATAAAATTGGTGTGGCTGGAAGGTTTATTTGCCTATTAGAATTAATAATCATTTGCTTTAACGGTGTACGAAAATGTAAGAAAAGTATGTATATGCCTGAGAATGCTCTATTGTGTTCTCATAAGAGTGTAGTCTATACTTTACCAGAATTTATAGTTTCTAACTATTTCTGCAGTAATTGCCTTATCTTAAGCAGTCATAGTCTGGTGGTTAAGATACCAGCTTCTCGATTAGGTGTCCGGAGTTCCAATGCCGCACACACCTTTGATTTTCGAGTTATGTACGTATTTGAAATTAACCATGACATTATCTAACGTTGAAGAAAAAGATCGCGGGGTAACCTATACATTTGACAGTTCTTTGTAAAGTGGCCGAAGTTGTGTGAAGTCTATCAATTCACACTTGGACAGCTTGATAGGCCATGGCCTAACCCGTCTCATTCTAAGACCTGTGTCCAGCAGTGGGAAATTAATGGATTGATGACGATGATGAACTTTTTCTGATGTAAAACACTCATGATAAATCATCAAAAATCATTAACCATAAAATGTACTTCAATCTTTTATTTATACTTACACAAAATAACATTACACATTTTTCTTTAATCTATGTTAACTATGAAAATAAGCATTTTTCTTTTAATAAAATACGAAGCAATTCTTACTAGAAAGACACAATATAATATCACATTATCATACACTCTCATCCGTTTTTATTATTCACGCCAGTTGCAGCATGAATCATCTTAATATATATCATAAATAATAAGTACCTATTATAGGTACTCAACAATATATTTTAAACATAAATTATCATACACACAGTTTAGCAGAAAAACAAGCAACAGGTTTAACAAAGTTTATTTGCAGATTATAATTTGTAACGGGACCGTTGGTCTTTGTGCGTGACATACCAAAACATAAGTTACGTTTTAAATGTTATTGATCTTTTTAACAACATACTATTTCCTGAAAACTATAGTAAAACTGGTTCTACAATTAATGAGTGACGTTTTAAAATATAGGTAATAAGCTATACACATAAAGAAAATCAAAGCATCTTGTTCTTTATACTTCAGTGCCATTAAGCGCTGCTCTACTTTCAGTACCTACCTCAGTGCCACAAGCTCATGATTACGCGCATTTGTATGATACTAAATAATTGAAAATAGTATTTAATTTCACCGTCTGTGTCCATCCAGGCTCTTACATGGGTCTTTATAAAAATTAAAAGGAATCTACAAAGACAAATTAGCTACTTTTACCTAGATAAGGGTTTTCTGGGTACATTTTTAAAAACCATGCATTGCTTCTATGAGCGGTAGAGGCGTGTAATACTAAAACTCCATTTCGTGTTATGTATCTCTACTTTACTTTAATTACCTCATAAAGTCCTCGGAAGAGAATCCCATTCCATAACTTACATACATTTTATTAAGGTATTTATATCGCTTAATATAAAAATCCTAATTTCCACTATAATACAAAGACTTACAAGTTTTAGAACAAACATGTATTCAGTTAACACGTAGCTCATAACATATTGAATAGGGAAATATATTCTGTAATGAACAATTCTAAACAGATGGTAATAAAGAACAAAAATATATTATGATTTCTGTTTGTCACCTTGGTGGGGACCAATATTTCCGTCTATGAACATCGTTTTTAATCGGTTAACAGTTTTAATTGTAACATGAAGATACATTAAAGGGCCAATTAAATAAAATTAGCATACATTAATTATTTTTTCTAGTACTTGTGACTGCGCATTTTACACGAGACGCAAATTAATGGATGTTTCTCATTTAACAACTAAAACATAATTAATTAGATAATATTGCAAATAAATTCATTGTATTAATCGGAAATATATTTATTTAAAGCATGTAATACATAATATAATATGAATTATATTTGTTTAGATCTATTTTAATAATAACATATTTATTTTCGTAGAAAGGTAATAGTCACAAAACGTTAATAATACTTTTACGGACAATATTATTGGTAGTAACGTAATGCAACGGTTACCACTTTTATTACAATATCTATCGACCAACAAACGAATTTCCATAATATATGTTAGTAGGTATTACATAGAATAATTAATCTCGACTTGTAACGAATTCCAAACAATTGTATTTAAATAGAATAATTTGTTAAGTAAACTAATTTATAATATATGTTGCACGGCAAAATTATAAAATTATTATCTTAAGCGAAGGTCAAGTATCATTGATTTCTTTTCCTTCGCGACATTTCCCGTTAAGTTCAATAGTCTCAAATGGCGAATCTTTTCCCTCATTCGATTTATATCCGTCCGGTCCCACTAAAGATAGAACAACCGGCAAGAAGATTAGGCCATTAAATAAACCAAAGATAATTACAAGTAAAAATATTTTAAAAAATGATTGAAACGTATAAGACTTTGACATACTTAAAAGTGATAACGATAACAATGTAGAGCCTCCACCGAGTAAAACAGCACTACCTATCGACGTAACCGTTTTGTATGCCCTCTCATTACGAGAACCCTGACTTATTGTTAAAAATGTATGACCTACATGAGCAGAATAATCTACACATAAACCAATAGCCAACTCAAGTCCAATGCAGCAAACAATATCCACAGTCATGCCCCACACTTGCATCCATCCTAGCACATTAATTATTGTTAACAAGACACAAATAAATATCCATAGACACATTTGAAGATTCGTTATCAGAATCACAGTACATATCATGACGCAAAGTAAAGCCAATTCAATGTTTCTTTCCACTTCAACCGCTATGACTTCATCAGTGACCCAGTTAGCGAACGCCTTTGACCATACACTTCGATAACCATCTCCCGATGTTATGTTCGTGGACTTTATTACTTTTTTCGCCTGGTTCATAGCTGGTATATACTCGTCCGGACCCGAAAATTTTAGGAAAGTAAAGAGCATTGAAGAAGCGGTTATATTTTTTACTGGAGAGCCACAATGTAAGGGTTGTGTAAACCTAAAGTTTACTTGATACTGACCCCCAATAGGACTGTTTAAAAATCTCGACAAATAATTATTAAATTGAAGTTCTGTGATTGATGACGTGTTTTTCAAATCGCGACCAAAGTTTTTTTCAACGTATCCGTGAAAAGGTTCGATCCAGGACACCAAGTCATTAACATAACTTTCGTTCTTAAATGTTTGCACCATATTATATAATTGTGGAAATTCACTTTTATAATCCATTTCCCCTAAAAATATCACAGCAGGATAACCTTGAGTAGGATAATACATCTCATGAGCTGTTATAAAATCTTTATAATAAGTTCCATCTGGAATAAACCATTTGGGATCAAACCTTTGCTCTAGTAGAAGTACAGTTCTAATACTAAAGCCTGTAACTACTAATGTAATAATTATGGAAAAAAGTTTACCAGGTAGAGTAAAGACAATTTGTTTATAGAACTTTGAAAGAATATGTTGAAATAATGTATTCTCTGTAGATATAGGAAACTCTTTTTTATGTTGGTAGCAAAACAGAATGCCATTTCTTTTTGCTTGAACTCTCTTTTGGTCCAATGTAAACACTGCTACATAAAATGTTACCGAATAACAAAAAATAAAAAACACACCTACTGCAGCATAGACGCAAAATGACTTAAGAGAAGGCAAAATTGTTATAGCACCAATTAAAAGGGCAACAATGTCTGTGAAAGATGTAATGACTATGGATACACCGGCATGTTTAAGCATTAATCCAACCTTATATGGTAGACTCTTGTGTGATTCCTCTGTTGTAACAATTTTCCAGCAAGCATTCATAACAAACATATCATCTACACCCAGACCCATTAAAAGAAATGGTAAAGAAGAGTGCACTGGACCAAATGGTATGCCAATAATAGAACACCATGCAACTGCAGTGATATAAGCCATTCCAACATTGAGCAAACCGACACTACCCAATGTTAATCTTAATTCTAACCAATTAAAACGAGATATAGCACATATAACATATGCAAACATAAGTGCAATGCCAATAAAAAGTTTATCTAATTCACAGAACATAGACTCTCCACTAGTATCAGCAAAACTTCTACCAGCTTCAAAATAAATATGATAATTTTTAGCCATAGATGATATATGTATCATTTTATTTAAAAACTTTGATTCCCACATGGCTAATGGAACCGATACCCATTCCTCCGTCCCTACTAAGTTACCAACTTCATTAAGGTCAACTTCAGACATATTTACACGAGTGTACCAAGTAATTAATAATGATTTGGCAGTAACAATGTCACCACTCTCATCTTGTTGAATATCACCAAGTAATGTAGTATAATCTATAGGATGTCCAGTTACAGGATTAATTTTTACATCATTTATTTTTCTGATAATATCATATTTAGTTAGATTCTTAATTAAATTTGGATCATTTTCCCACAAGTCTAAAATATCATATTGAAGGCATGCCAATGGGAAACTCTCCAAAAAATTACAATAAAATGTTTCATCAACCCACAGAGTTGAATCCACATATTCATTTTTATTGTTTTTATTTTTTTGTACTGAATGAGGCCTAGTATTATTCTCAGATCTACTTTTCCCCTTTGAAGTAAATAATTTAACTACTGGCACTTTGTAACATAAATCTTCCATAGAATAAGTCTCGTTCTTATATTGAATTTGAAGAGCATTAATTTCACTAGTTATATTTTTAACAGTCATAAGAGTGTCAGGATCTAGAATATTATTTGCTGTGATAAGAATTTTCTGTAGCCGGAAGTTAGTTCCAAAACTGTTGATGTACCAGTTGGTGTCTTGAAAAAAATCTGACTCCGGTGGCACCCATAAATTCATAGGATTCTTTTCTATGTAAAATCTTAATAAACCAATGCAGCTTAACAGGACAAAGATCCATGTTACCGCAATTGTCCTCCATGGGTGTTTTGCCACTATCACTCCAACAGTGAAAAATACATGTTCAACAAAGTTAACAAAAATTGTTGATATACTTTCCCATAGCTGTTGAGGTGACTTAATTTTCTTCTTACTAGGCATAGGTAACAATTCACTTTACCATTAATTAATAACAGCACTTCACTTATTACTATTTCAGGAAGTTTAAATATATATCTGCATTACTAATTGAGTCACATATATCAATGATATTTTATCATAACAAAAAATATTACAATCACAGAATACTTTTCGATATACTGAAATTAAATAGATTACAATATAAATCACAAAGTAACATGTTACGCGCAGAACAGACGTGAAATCTTTGTTTGACGCGCTTGAAAAGGCGCAATTATAGTCAGTGCGACCCTAACGTCCGTCGCGCTGACAATCCTTTCTACAATAAGCAAGATTAAGTCAAGCAGTGAATCCAAGCCCTATAGTAGTCTTGTACTTAATTACTCATACGTGTGATACAATACTCACGTCATGATACTCACGATCTCTCGCCAGAATTGTACAGCAACCCACCGAGACAGATTTAATCCAATCCGGTACAAAACTTTGATGAATTTCATCAACTAACCTCTTATAGATAACGTCAATTCATTTAAGGTATAAAGGTTGTTACTTCCCTTTCTCGATAGTAATATTTATATACAGACCTGGCTCACGCATTTACTTTCAGTAAGAGTCTATGTAGGTCAAATTTACGATTCTGGAAATATTCCTTTTACGTAATAAAAAATTCGGTACATATTGAATCTATATCTAACCTATTGACTTATTGAATACTTGATTCTTATATTAGGTTAGGATAGGTCAAGTTTTCATCTTTCTATGATATTATATTGCATGATAGTTTGACAGTTAATGTCATTTAGTGCCTAGTGACTGACTGACTGTTTGTGAGACTTCCTATGCTACGGCTTCAATTGTGAAGGTTAGAGTGTAGCAAAGTGATTTCAGGCCTCGAGGTTACTCTCTTTACTCGAGCAGTTCTCAAGGAAGTAAGTACCCTTCGGTAGTACCAAAATTTTTGTACAAAGATATAATATTATAATAATATAAAATTATCATACTATATCATTGCACAATACTAGTAATA
>DWKL01002542.1:0-12587 GCA_018249415.1 Phareas burnsi | reverse complement strand
ATGTGAAGTTTATTAAAATGAAATTCAAAATTAAATCAAAAACGTATAGAAGCCGCGTTAATGCGAGTGAACGTTTTATCTCAGAAAATATTCTTTTGCATATGAATGTGAGGTAGTTTTATAATAATTAATCTTAATGACCCAAATACCTCGTCTTAGCTATGTATTGAGTGATTAGGACCACCGTCGCCACTGTATACATTTAATATATGTCGCTCCTGTGTCTGTCTGTCACGTCTCGTATCTTTGTTTCCTTTGAGTTTTATGTTATTAAAATACTGTATTAGATTAGTTTCGCCTTTCCTAATTTTTTGTCTGTCATGAAAAAAATATGTATTTTTTAATGTCTATCTTGTCTTGTTTTTGTTTGTTTATTTTATTTTTGTTCCATCTTACTAATGAATCATCGTTTTCAGATATTCAATCGTCATTCTTCAATGTTTAATAAGCCTTAACATCATTTATTTAAATAATTAACCCATTATATTTTGTTGTAATTTTATCTAACACCAATTTTTCTTCGTAATTTTAATCATAACTAACCTTTTTCTGTTTTAACAATTCAAAAGTTAAAATGCTTGCAACTAACTCGATGGCGACCAGCTTGCTTTAGCTTATAAAGCAGTGGCTGGCGGTGTGAGGTGGGCGACGAAGGCTTCTGGGTGGCTCAACGTACCTGCGGTACTGGGTTCGATTCTTTGGCCATTGGAGATCAAAATTACACACATTGATATAAGATTCATAACTACCAACTAAAATATGTGAGGAACAATTGTATTTTGGCTATACTTAACGTTACACTTCATATCAATATAGATACCAATGGCACAACTATTTCGAACCCGTAAAACACAACACACAAAAATATAATCGACAATTTAATTAATAAAATTCTTGCAGTAACCTGGATTTAGTGTTACGAGTGCAAAGCAGCATTTTATTTGAGCACCGTTCACGTGCACTTGGTTGTATAATGGTTTATCTAAAACAAGTATTTTGTTCGAGCCACTTCACTTCCCGCGTTGGTTACGTGTTAATACCTGTTATCCTTGAACGTGTTCCTAATAATTACAACAAATACAAATACCAAAATACTTGTATCGGATAATGTATCTCACTGTGTAAATTAAACCACGATATTCACGATTTGTCTAAAACGTTCACAATGTTTAATTAAGATCAAAGTTCACAATGTTTGTGTGCACAGTGTCTGAAGCGAGTCTCACACACCGACGTCCAGCGCGGCCGAGGTGCTTGGGACGTGTCACGTTACGATGTGTGTTCGTGTTTTGTGTTTCTAGGTGTAAAATCAACCGCTCCACGGTCATTCTTCTGGTTCAGGGAATAGCCTCGGTGCAGAGTTCCTGAACGATTGTACATAGACATAATATAAAGAACAAAGACTCAATTAGTAACATAGGAGAACGAATACCAGTGAGATTATAACGTTAGCGGTGATTTTAGTACCGGCGAGCTTGTCACGCGTTGCCTGTACGTTATATTTCATCCCACTTGCATGACTGTTTTTTTTTCTTTTCGCTCTGTATCGGCTTTGTGCTTGACTTCACGTAACGATTAGACTTAATCAGTAATATAGTTATTTTGTGTTTTATACTAAAGGATTCGACATATGAATGTAGTTGATGAAATCCTTATGTGGATAGAACTAATGACTTTATTATGACGGAATCGATCGTCGACGATCGATTCCGTCATAATAAAGTTGCTTGCTTGTTAACACATTGACTGCAGCAGCTAATATTCGAAACGATCCACCCGTGCGGCGCGTAACGCTACAGTCGTGTTCCAGTACGGCGGCACACACCGTATGCGTGCGAGTCGCACGTGTGGCGCGGACAGTAAAACACGAGAGGTGTTTTTGCCGCAGTCAACGTGTTAAATAATATTGACAATTCGTTTGTGCTAATACGTCTAAATTAATCAATATTACTGGTTTGTCTTCTCGAGTATAACGCTTGCAAAAATGATATACTGCTAGAATGGCCAACAGTTTGTGTGCCAACTAACAGAGCGGGTAAACCTAACTGCAACATGATTAGAAGTAAACTTTGCACGCAACTACTAACAACATTAAAATCTGTTCAACGGCTGTATCGATATTTCGTCGTCATGGAAGTACTATTTCATTGCTCGATTACCTCCTCGTCCCTTTGATGATGTTTCGCAAAACTTTCGAAGAATGTTGTTAATAAATATCTTGGATACTATTTATTGATACGAGAATAAAATGTATATAACAATCGATTTATTTTCTAGATACAATCAAGCATAAAATACGACTATTCGTGTTAAATTTATAACGTGGACGTTTAGTCATAATATATTCGGCGTGTTTATTTGACGTAAGAAATCTTTTTTGTAACCTTTGATGCACGGTTTGTTTTGTTTTGTTTGAACAACACGTAATTTTGGCCCTAAATTGGGGATATTTTCACAATATTTAGCGCCCTTACGATTAATACAGGAATATATTAGGATTTTTTGGTTTTTTATGAAATTTGACGAAATTTACAAAGTAATCGTGACTAACATATTTGTAGATGCGTGATGCATGTAGTCGTTTACCACAGACTAACGATGTAAGTAGAATAGATTTTCCGTAGTTAGTATAATATAATGACATATTAAGAAAGTTGTATACTTGTTGCACCTAATGTTGTAACCGTTTGCGTGTAGTTCGACATGCATGTGTAAATATAAACGTATGTAGATGTAATATAGTTGCCACGTAGTAATGTAGTTACAAATCGCACGCGGGTAACGGTTGCGGTGATCTGAAAGTCTGTTTCTAAAGACCGATTCACATTTCAGTGGTCAGCGTTCAGTCAGAAGGAGCTAGAGTGTAGTAGTCGTTGACCGGACCCCGTTACTTTAGGAGGGCACAATCGTCCTCCGCCGTGACGTCACATACCCGCACCGTAGGTTCTTTTTCATTTCCTCTCGTTATCACTGTTATCCGTCTAGAATAATTAACCAATTGCCTGTTACGTGTTATCATATGTGTCTTCATTGAATGTTCTTTGTGTCTGTGTGTCATGCACATTATAAATTCCTCGCCGTTCACGTACGATCCATCCCGTTCTGAATTGAACCCGCTGCACGATTCAACTAGAACAATATATAATTCGCAATGTGATATTTGGATCTGATCTGTTACATATGGTTAGTCTTATAATTAATCACGTGCAATCAGTCCGAATCTGTCTCACCAGTATTGCCATATAAAAAAAATATTTTACCTACCCGGATTCCCTGTTTTAAATTAGTGTTTATTTTTTATTGTTCATTAGTTAGCTAAAGTTATTTGTTGACTTAAAAAAAATCGAAGATTTCACAAGTAGATAATCCAAGATTGAGAGATTAATTAATTTAGCTTTATCAATAATGTAAAATTTTAAATAGTGTATTGTATCGTGATGTAGTCCTGGATCAAAATAGAAAAAGTCTTCTTAAGCCATGCGCTCGGCAATGATGTTTCGATTAATTTCAAAAACTTAAAAAATGTCATGTCATGGGCACATCGATTATAATAGAGCTATATTGTAGCGTGTCGGTGTGTATATTATACATACGAACCAAATATTTTTGAGCTACTTTCTGTGACCTATTATTGAAAAGTACTAAACAAACATTCGCAGTTTCATTATTTAAGTTTGCGTATAAAAAGACACTGGTGATTTACATATCATGTAGTATCTTTGCTACTCATTGACGTGCACGCCGGTTTGAGGATGGATAGCAGGATGAATGGTATGTGTAGGTAAAGTGGAGCGACACGTAGTGTAGAAGATGCATGTTAGCACTGTGTCGTAACCAATCCCCGCCACTAAGCACGTCCCGCGTGGTGTCGCACAGATGGCGCGGAGGGCAGCGGGGAGGGCGGCGCGCGGGGCGGTACGGCTGGCGCGCGCGCTACGCTGCTGCTGGCGCTGCTGGCGGCCGCGCTCTCGATGGGCGCTTAGCGTCCAGTGTGCCTCTATATTGTGTATAGCGAACGCCTTACTGTGATGAAGAGTGCCTCTTTTTATACAGTGCGAGAACGATAATTTAACAAGTCATAGTTTTTATACTTAATATAAATAGATGATGTAAGTTCGAGTGTGATATTGACGTAAGTGACAATTTTGTATTAAACTATTTAATGTGATGTTTGTGTTTTATTACGCTCTCTTTCGTCTCTGGAGTGGGAGAAGAAAATGACAGTCGCACTCGTATTTTAATCGGTTTATTTAACGTTTTCTTTTTCACCAATAATCCGTCTTAATTCAATAATTACAAGTTTATATGACAATATTTTTCGTTTTTATTTCATTTTCATAAACGTATTTTTTTAATAAACATCTCCACAATTCATCATAACACGGTCGTGCGACCTACTGTCTCAATCGTTCTAACTCTTAGGAAAATGCAAATAATATTAACTTCAAAATCTGTCTACAATTATTGAACGATTAATCTTAATTCGAGTGTCGAACGATATCTACATGCGGCGGGGAGCGGCGGGGCGCGTGGGCGGCCGCACCCGCTACGGCGTAGCCGCGACGTAGCGGCGTCGTAGCGGGAGGAGCGGGCACCGCCGCCCGCCCGACCACGCTCTCTCGCATTTGTAGCATTAGAAGGCGTAACATAAGACTTAGTACACGATCACTACTCGAAAAACACCTACGACATCCTAGATCATATCAATATATTATTTAAGACCCGCGTGCTGTGGCAGTGTTCGCCGGCGTCGCCCGCCTAGTGTGCTTACTGTTGTATTTGTTTAAGAGATAAAGATTTTTATGCTACGCTACCTCTCTCACTATTTATATTCTTTTATAATTGTACTGATAATACGGTATAAATTTACATACGAACCTTGTGGACAGATAAATCTCATAAAATATTAAATTATACACTTACCGTTACCAAAACATTAACGCAAACAGAATATACAAGCAAATAAATTGCTTTGAAAAATATATATATTTATATGATCTAGAACCTATTAATTTATAATGTAGTTAAGAGGAATGCTCTTTGTTTAAATAAATAAAACGTTAGTCACACGAGAAATTCGTAACCAGTTACAAGGACCGCGTATGGAAGTATCACTAAACAAGATATCGTATTACTCGTATGTATGCAGGTACAGCTTACTGTTTTCGTAATTAACATAACTCTATTTTAATAATTCAACACATTATATCGTGACACTAATTATAAGTATTCATATTTATACTAATATATGAACAAACATTAACACATAAAATATAATCAATTGCATCAGCGCTATAAGGTACATCACGCAACCAAATGAGATTAGGTTCGTTCGTGATTGCCTGACATGACTCGTGGCTAAGATTTTAATAACGTTTTTTAAGAAAGTCTCATAGCAGTTGGAAAAATAATCATTGGTGATGTTATTTTCATATTCATTTGGCTGCGCGATATATGCAAATAATTTTAAATATACTTAACATAACATTAATGTTTATAAATATTAAAAAATAAAGTACAATCATCGCGCTGATAGAGAAACTTTCGGGGTGGATGATTATGAATAATAATATGTAAAGTCGCGTTCAAGAATCACATACATATCAATGTCCCTATTAATTATAAATATATGATTTCTCATAAGACATTTTAGCATCTTATTTTACTTATCACTGTTTATTTAGATAAAATCGAAGGTTTATCGTACTATTACGTGTTACTTATGAAATTCTCTTTCGCTGTTTCAATACCAGACAGTAATGACTTATATAAGGCGTATTTATTATAGTCTTTTTGAGAAAATAATAATAACTAAAACATCTTGTTGAACACTTTATAAACACCGTTTAATAATCTAAAATTGGTAATAAAAGTTGTTTTAAAATCGGTCTCTGTACAAATGTAATATCGTCAACGTTATCCACTACGTCGCAGCCTTGCCACTAATGGACAGTTGATTTAAAATCTAACAACAAATAAGTACATATAGCATCCTCATGTAAAAATTCAAATCCTATTTCAAAATTATTCACTTGACTTGGTGTGTGTAATTCATTTATTCGTTGTTTTTCAGATTCTTCATCTGAGATACTCCTTGCCAGCAAATCTTACATTCTCTCGCTACAATAATACAAATTGGGAAAGAATCTCCCTTGAGAATTACGTATTTACCTAGTAATAGTACCTATTTATAATCGAATCACGATTTTTATCGCCTATTCAGCTGGTATGTGGTAAAAAATTATTGTAAGTATCTTATATTTAATCATTACATACATAATCGCATAATCAATTCGCTATTATTTGGATGGGTAGATTTTGCTAATACGTAAAGGCTACCTTTTGGTGTTCTTCTTACATTATACTATTTTATTCAGAAAAGCAATAATAAATCCTTACCACCGATGGACGACCCCGAAAGCATATTCTCTTAAGTTTTGTGCGTTCGCGTGACAGGTGATACAATTGTTGTGCAATCCTAAACGATGGACATGCTTAATGTATACCTAACACTGTTTTAGACCCCTGATACTTATTGAAGTAATTTACGTAGAAGTCGATTTCGTAAGCGTGCGCTGCCGGAAGCAGGGGCCGTCGTGGCCCCCGCGCTCCCATCCAACGAAATCTACCTACATCGTTCCCGAACAATTCTGCATGTAAACAAATAAAAATTTTGGAGATTGATAGCAGACGGAGCTCGGAAATTCCTACATTCGTATTACTAATCGATTATTTTCAAGTTATAGTTTACAGCTAAATACATATTAGATCCATACACTGCTTTACATCAGTAATCATTTTTTCATTATTATTTGTGCGTTAAACATTTACACTTTATTATGTACATCAAAACATACGTATATTATTCAAAAACATAATGTACACACATCACCAAACGTTCAAAGAAACACCAAGATACACCCGTTAGGGCGTTATCACGGTCGCCATTTGCGAGCTTGGTTCCAGCGAGACGCACCGTCAACGTATCCGCAACGAATTCATTGCATGTACGTGACGGGTGTAGGTACGACAGCCGTACGATCTAATGTATTGCAAGATTGCTGCTTACACGCGACGTTTGTAAAGGTGAGGCAAATGAGACGTCTGATGACTATTACGCAAGCGTGCTTGGGTAGATGGTAGAATATTTACTGGTTCGACCTCGAAGGCACCATCGCCTCTCCTATTTCTGCCTTATAACGCTGCTATGTTCTGGTTTGAAGAATGGTAAAACAGCAAGAAATTTTCCAACTTAATTCTCAAGGATAACATCGCGTCTATTGCCGACCTTAAGGAGGACTTTGCTCTTATTTGGAGTTGATTGCAGATGTCCAGGCGGCAGCCACTGCATGCCCGTTAGTGATGCATGAGTGAACACAGCGGTCACGATGCGTTATCGTGGGAAACTCTTTGCACACTGGGAACGGGCTTACATAGAGCGTTACAGATCACCTCGCTAGATACACTGGCAAATCATGACTGTGATAAGACCCTTAGACTAAACCTACAAAGAGAGCACGCGCCGCCGCGTCACCAATCACGGAATCATGTGAGATCTACTTGATTAATCAGTTACCCGCTACGATTTATTGCTAAGTTTGTGTCCCTACAAAATTAACAAAGATGTAATTACAGATCACGATCGAGACGTTCGCTATTATATCATACCTATTACTATTGGGTTCCCTTTAGTTTTATCTCTGTTTAATTTTATTAGTTTCCGGTACAAAATTGTGATGAAGGGACGCTGACGAATGAACTATATCTTTCTACTAGAGACGGCACTAAAATGGGCATGAGGCATAAACTAAAGAGGTATGGGTTTAACATCAAATCATCAAATTCGAACCGAACTCCTCTCTTTTGGTCTTTATTATCTACTCTAGATTAGAATAGTGAACAAGTGAAGATTTATTGAGAGAGATAGCTAGAGATAGAGATAGTAGAAACATCCAACAAGAAGGAATGTACGGTCAATGTGTAAGTTTTAACGAGTGCTCGAAATTGATCCAATTAATTATGTTCTAGTAATTCTTTTCTAATTCTAAATTTTGATAATTTATACATAGATACACGAAGATACCGTGGAAAAGCCCTTTGCTATGAAGACCGTAATACATATTGCACCTATAGGTTACTTGGTTGTTATAAATTAAACTGTCTGCCGCCATCTTGTAAAGTAAAACTGTAGTACTAGCTAATAAGATAATAACTTTCAAATGAGATCTAATCTATCTGTTTGTTAGTCTGACAGGGCCTTCCATATTTCTACTCACTGACGACGCTGTCTACAAATATACTGATTAATTGATCACTCGTTCATCATCTTTATTTTTAGGCAAATTTCTATTGATATCTCATGGTTTTATTATTTCATACATTTTGCTTCCAAAAATGTAACTAACAAGTAGTTCGTCACGCAATTTTTTGTAGTATAAATATAAATTTACCAGTTGACGTTGGGTTTCTTTTGTTACTCTATAATTCTGTAGTCAACAAATCTTTGTGATTTAAAAGTACAGTGAACTATTGAATTATTTGTGTTTGAATTGGCCCAATGTTCTATTCTGTATTGGTGTTGCTCAAATATTGGTACTTAAATTAATTATGTACTAATCTAGAACTGCAACGGAACAAATAGTGCATTTTAATTTGTTTCATATATGGTTTTGCAACACACAAAGTAAAATATACATACGTGACTTAGTTAATTCAAGTTATATTTTTAATATCTTATTTATACATAGCTAAACAATCGGCGTTGATTTTTAGCATAAACAGTAATTCGAACCCTAAAATCTATTAAACTCTCTCGAAGAGACTAGTACTATGCTCTTCAACATCTATACTTCGACTTTATATATTTCCCTAATGAAGGTATGTTTCATTCTTATGCTGATTCATTGTTTAATCGGATGGAACAATGCGGAATTACCTGATAATTGATGCTAACATCCTTGAGTGCAATCTTTCACTTTAAAATAAGTGAAGGCACTAGGCATCACGAGCGTATAATATACTCGATTCAAACAACAAGACCCACCCACTTTTACGGACATTCAATCGTTCGATTCTAAAAGGAATTTAATTGCAGGTTAATAGAAAGTCCTTCTCACAGTGTGCAAGTTCTATTAGTAACGAAATGTGTAAGGCCGCAGTAAGGTCTTATAGGTGGGTCTAAATTAATAGCGTTTCTCATGTACCTCCCCATTAACATATACATACGACATCACGCAGACCGACAAACAGATATTAGTTAGGTTGGAAGAAGTTATCGAACAAAATTCTAAGAAGCATTAATAGACATTTAGCACCTTCGGTGGCTTGGTTTAAGTGTGGGAATGGAAACAACAAACCGTTTTTGATATATTTACACAATAAAAACGTAAAAAATAACTTACTTAATATTATTATCTTTATCATTGAATACAACAACTACATCCCCGCTCGAGGACAATATCTCAACAAATCTTCTTTCAATAAAGTCTTAATAATCATTATTTAATCTTGTATTCCATCACATAATAACTTTTAACGACACGATTTCTATAATTTCAATACCTTTCAAAAATGAAACAAACCAACAACGCTGTTACCTATACTTGACAACGACTATACCCACGGCGTAGGCTGCGCTACCGTTCATACATTCGACGCGATATACATATACAATAATATATATACTTAAAATCAATCTATATAAAAATCATGTTCAACCACGTTAAATCTGTATTTAGGTATGTTTTAATTCATAAGACGGATATATTACATATAATTTTCATTATATGCATAAAGTCATTTTTATTTCATACAAAACAGCAACTACTTTTATTAACTCTAATACATTGTTTACTTAATACCGGTTACAACATAGAGCGGTGTTTAGGCGTTCGTAGGCGGTAGAACATCGCGACAAGGTTCACCGACCACAAAGCCAACCCACATTGGATACACTCTACCTACAGTACTATTTATTAATTATTTATTATCCAAAGTTACTCAAGTTACAGTTATCTACAAAATCGGTGGTCTAGAAATGTGTGCACTCATTGCTTCACGTTACATTGGATTCAATCGCTATTGAAACGTACAACTAACTTAATGTCGTAACGTGAGCAATGTTTGCTCTCAGCTTCAACTTTCTCACCGACCTTGTCTCAATGCTCCGCCGGTATCCCTTGTTATAATATCACATCACAAAAATAACTTTTAACAAAACTGATACAAATATATGTCTATTGTCTAAATATTTAAATCATAAATATTTTTCATTAAAATCGGATCACTTCTATACCTAAGAATTGTAGTTTTTGTTACATCATCACTAATACTAATTATTTCAGATTTATTTTATTCATAGCATTCTGTCGTGTCTTTCAACATAATTTTGTTTCATGTAGTTGCATCAAGCACCGTTTGTACCGTATAAGAGTATCGTGACCATACGATTCATCAGTGTAATGTATAACACTCAGTTCAATCATCTTGAATCAACAGTTTGTAATATTGCATCTATGTAAACTATTTTAGCAAAAATAACTTAAAATCGGTAATGTGTGCCTTCAAACGATGTGTACGATTTAACTGTAAAATCCTATTTAAAATATACTTACAAACATCTTTTCTTAACGCAATATCGGATGAAATTTCGTTTATAAATACGTGCCCATAATATTAACATACTGGCCGGATACTCGGCTAATAGCGCTCACGACACACAACGCATAAGAAACCGTGAGAACATTTGGTGTTCTTCATTTTGGATGTACCAACCAATCGGACACTGACATTAACTTACAGTCTATAAAATCGCTGCGCGCTCGCTGCCGCACACGAGATTTCGCGGCGCGAGTCGTCGGCTTTTTCGATTTTGTCATCGCTCATAATTTATTATCATAAGTATAGCACTAATAGAAGTTCTATTCGCGGTCCGGCCATCGCGGGACACAGGAGTGCAACGCACATTAACGTAAAACTATAACCTTGAACCGCGCACATTCACTAGACGTGTCGTTGTTGTCCAGCGGGTCCGTAATAATGTGAATATGACGAGAAGCGCGGCCAGAAGGAGCGTGGGGGTGTGCGAGGGCGCGGCGTCCGTGGCGGGTGCCTGGTAGGGCACGGAGCACGTGGCCAGCCGCTCCTCCACCGGCGCGCACCGCTCGGCGTCGGGGCGCGCCGGCTCGCTCAGCCGCGCCTCGCAGCGGTAACACAGCCGCCCCTCGCAATACCAGTAGCAGCAATCGTCTGGCCCATAGTTGGATTTGTTTGCTTGCGCGCCAGTTTCTGGAATGCGCGCGTCTGGAAGAGCCGGACAGTTGTATTACAAATACAAAACAATATGGTGCAAAGTGATGTTGATTATGTCGAAGGCTCCTTTGTCTATTTGTTGCGGTTAATCAGATAATAATGATGAAAGTTTTAACTCTCACGTTCGTTTTCTATAGTATCGTTTGTCACTTCTTTACCTCAAAATTCATAAAATTGTAGCTCAGTACACTATTGGTATAGATCACAACAGCTGTTTTACTATGATTTATATGATTCTTTAAAATTTAAACATTACAGCGGAAGCATCAATGGTTTGTGGCTGAAAACCTGTGGCTTTGTTAATTTTACCATCGTGCCACATATCTACACGATATATCACCTTATCGAATTCCACCATGTACTAAATTCATATTCTTATTAAGTGTTTATTTATTTTAAAGTATTTTCTCGACGACAGAGTAAACTATTAAAATTCAGAAATCAGAGAACAGTCCATTGTGTTCATAACGAGTAGGATTGCGCCTTGTATGAGATAACCAAACAAAGGAAATTTTAAGTCAAGCGGAAGAGTCAAGAAGCAACAATTGGTTAAAGTGGTGTAGGAAGTAAAAATAAAAGAGGCCTTCCCAGACAAAAGACAACGTTTGTTTCGAGCGTTCTTTTTGAACTGTGGCCAAGCAGGAGCGGGAGCTAATTGAGCCTAATTTATCCACTGGTCTTTTGTTTACTGTGCAACCATGCACTTGTCGAGATTTACTATTATTTGTGAAATATCATTTAACAATTTAAGGACGTGAATTCAAAATTAAAGTAATTTTCTATTTTCCAGCATGTATGAGTTGTGTTCTATTGACATTTACGTGTTCGACTTGTTTAAGACAATTGCGTCGGGTTTCGGGCGTAAATAAAGTTTAGAACTCTTCAAATCTGTATTAGTGTTTGCATGCGTTCTAACTTCATGACATGTAACCAATGACACGGATCTCTAGCAATAACTAAAATAAAGTAAAACACTTGAAAATCAAAGGAGAAAACTAATTATAATATACCCTATATTTAACTAAGTATTTTCAGTGGAGAAAAACTAGCTTCGTAGTCAGTAACTGGTGGACAAATACTGTATAGCACTGGTACAACGCGGTCGAGGGGACTTGAGGGATAAAATTACTATTACAGATCAAAGACATGGACAAAATAGGAGCCGATTTTTTTTTTATGTTCGACGAGTACCAATCTAGAGTGTAGGCCACCTGATGTTAAGTGGTCATTGCAGCCCATGAATATCCACATCTAACTACAAACAGGAGTGAAGCCCT
>DWKL01002541.1:0-12588 GCA_018249415.1 Phareas burnsi | reverse complement strand
TAACATTTATCGGGATTGGAATCGCACTTGTAGTATTATATTTATTTTCAAACCGACTGTACAGGATATCCTAGTACTTTATGTAATAAAAGTAGTAAAAGCCTCTGTAGTCATGTGTTGTTCAATGGTCACTGTCGCCCATGAACATGTATAATCAATGTTCAATAGCGTGGTCACTGTCGCCCGTGAGCACGTGTAATCAAACCCAAACGGCGTGAGCTATGGGCGTGAAACGTGTACTTAGCAACGTATTTTGAATAAAAAATAAATGTAAGCTATTCAAAACAAGTCGCTCACAACCGGCAATCTTGCAAAATTTCAGCAGTAATTTAATAGAGACCCTACAGTTGTAACGACAGCCCGTGCTCGCTTAATAGGCTAACTGCCCGCTGGCACGCGACGTCGCTCTCGAGGACACTATTGCTCCACCCGAATGTATGACCAAAGAAGAGGAAACACAAAAAAATACTCTGGAAACAATTCTACAATAAGGAATATTGCTTTGTCCCGCGGAATATTAAATGCGATATAAGTTTTTTTAATGATATTTAAGGTTAGACACACATTGTTAATTCTCCTGTTTTATAACTACAGGTCTGGAACCAACGCTTATCATTTAACACCAGATGATCTGAACGTCTGTTTCAAATAAAAAATAATTTTCACTTTCAAAAAAACATAGTTTGGAACCTACATACCTGAGAGTTATTCGTAAAGTTCTCAAAGGTATATAAAATGAAATTTATCGATCCGTACTTCGGCAGCGTATTGGGCTAGACACTGGACATAGGAATTTCTAGCATTCTAAATATCATATAAGTGGGAATCTGTAAAGTTTGAAACTTAATACTGTAATCAAAATGTAAAAGCAAGGTAAAACTTAAAAAGTTTTATTAACAGTTACTAACAAGAAAATCAAAAATTTCACCAATTTACTTCTAATTAACAATTTATTTTATTTTGTTCGGTTAATTTGTTGAAATATAAATGTAAATGTTAACTATTACAGACACCATTAGTAAAGGTACCTATTTCAGGCACTAATTTAATTAAGCCCTTTAAAGTTGTATATTGGAACTCAAGCATTGTAAACTCCGGCCTAACTCCTCGCCAACACGCGATCACTTTCCTACCGAGACTTGCTCAGTTCTCTTGTTCTCTATTATATTGTGTATGAACTTAATTTCGCGGTTCCGCTCGTGTGTAATCCCTATTATACTAATATCTTCAAGTTCTTACTGCTCAATGCTAGGCTTGGGCCTCATCTCGGAATTAATAACGCTTAACGCTTTGTATATCTAGTCCTAGATTACGTATTCCTTGTATCGTGGTTACCTTGGACATAGAAAAGAAAATTAGTGTTTCGTTTGTTTGTGTACACATCATTAAGATGCTTGCCCGGCTGGGACTTGCAGTCGGAACCCTCAGATTTTCAAACTAATATTATGACAGCGAAACGCGCGCGTAGCCACGCGATTTGGGTAAATCGTAACCGATCGGCAAGGTTAAGCAACGTCAGCCGCGGTTGGTAGTTGGATGTGTGACCGCTGGTGTCTAAATTTCTGGAGTAATACCGTGCTTCGGAGGACACATTAAGCTGTCGGTCCCAGTTGTTATTATTGGATAGCACTCGTTAAATCTTGTCGGAGGCCCTGCGGGTGATTTGAAAAAATCTGTTGGCCATTAGCCCGTATGTCCAATCCGCATTGCAGTATTGTAGTGAAATATGCTCCAGGTTTTCTTAAGTTGTGGGGAGAGATCCCTACCTAACATATAAAGCGACATATAAAGGTTTAAAACTATGATGATAACTGCACCATGAGTATCATAATGAGAAGATGGAATGGCGGTGGAATCCTGCATTCGAATTACAGATAGTTCGATCATCTTAAGAAAATGTCGTATAAGTCGCTTCGCAAATATAATATCTAGTAACCCATGATCATTCAAATGGTAAATAATTGTGTTCTTGTTTAAAGACTAATCTTGTAGAGCCATTGCATGATGGTCTTCAATGCAACGTACATTACCATCGTCAGGTACGATTTCTGTTTTATATTGAGTTCGTCACGCATGCCCCCGGGCGCCTGAGTCTACTACACACCAGGCGGGCTGCACACTATTTTTTTACTTCCATTATATAAAAATCACGGCGCTACAATATAATCAAGTCGCAGTTAAGTGGAGTCGCGTATGGCCGGCAGTTAGTTGGCAGTTCGTAATACACGAATATCGATATGAGCATGTATGGATGACCCGATTTAAATAACGTTTTATGTATCAAATTGTGTATCATTTTATGAATATGACGACCTGCGTAGCGCAGTGGTGACCATATCGTTCTCACCCACAGAAGGTTCCGGGTTTGATTTCAAGCACACATTTAAATGATGAATTTAGATTCGTGTGCTAGGTCTGGGTGTGTGTTTATTTGTATATACATATATGTATCCGTGGCACCCAGAACACAGAGTTACTCCTACTATGGGGTTATGCGAATATGTATATGGGAAAGTAAAAAGCCTTTTATTATTAAAGCGTTTATTTTGTGATAATCTTTTCAGTTTTTTTTTTATGTTTGAAGAGTTGCAAACGAGCGTGCACGCTACCTGATGTTAAGTAGTCACTGCAGTCCATGGACACCCACATGTAACTCAAACAAAACTGAAGTTCTATCTGAAGTCATATGTCGATGCGTCACTACTCCTGAGAACTGTGATGGTCGCCTCGCTGTAAGTGTGCCCGGCAACCGCACCTCTCCAGCCGAAACACAAAAACTGCTTCACGGCGGATTATGAGGGCGATGGTGATACTACCCCGGACGAACTGTAGTTCTACCACCACCACCTGATGATAAGTTATTAATACCGCACATGGTCGTTCGTAATCAACACCAAATAGTATTAGGATTGCGCCTGAGGTCGGCCACCTTGCTACTTCTGAAGACTGATCTGAAAAGCCTTGAGTATCTCTTTCTTTTACCACACCCTTCCACAAGGCCATAGCAACGCTTAACATTGCTCAAAGTGTCTTCTACATGAATGATGCTACACTGCTGTTTTCGGCAGAAATAGATGTGGCGGTATTGTCTCTGGAGTAAACAGCCGCCGCGAACAGTTCTATCTTCGTACAACAACATAAAACCGCATACGCCTTTAATGGTATCGACGGCGAGGAGTGACGGAAATATTGAAATCGGGTTAATCCCTCCGCTAGTCATCCTGTATTCGGGCTTTCTAGTATTTATGACGAAGCAAAAAGAAAAAAACATTTTGGCTCAAAATGAACCCGATGTCATTTTATAAATTCTTCTATCTGTGTACGAAAGCCCATTGATAAAATAATAGATTTAGCCATTCGTAAGATTAACACACACACAACAGATAGACAAAAATACAAAAGGAATTTTATAATTATTTTGATATTGCTCAAATTATCTAGAAAAATATCAGTCAGATTAGATTTTATATGTCAGAAAAGTAGCAAACGAGCGTGCATGCCGATATTAAGTGGTTTATGCAGCCCATGGACACTCTCATCTAGCCCTGAATAGTATTGACGTCCTATCTCAGATTTACATATATGCGTTACTACTCCTGAGGACTAACATATTAGCCTCGCTTGCACGTGTGACCAGCAACCGCACCTCTCGAACCGAAACAAGCTTGTTTCACGGCAGATTAGGAGAGGGGTGGTGGTACTTCCCCGGACGGACTATTGTGTTATACAAAGCTATTAAAAGGAATTTTTCACAGGAATCACAAACTTACAATTCATTTTGATTTATTTGTATTAATATAATAGAGTTTATAAGTTGAAAATATAATTTTAAGTATTTATGTTAAAAACAATCTAATCTGTTTGTTTTGTTTCTATCTAAAGATTTTTCGCTAATACATACATCGGGATTTATAATTGAATCACAACGTCGAATTAATACAACAACAATAAAGTGCCGTAAACACACATTTAAGTGGCGTTGGATTTAACAGCCGTACAATTAGAGTACGTTTACAGCCGTTTAAGCGTTTTGTAGAAAGTTGAATCACCGGCCGCGCCAAATAACTATAACTTCAACACGTATGCCAATTTCGCCGCAACGTAATTCTCGGACACAAAAGGCTGTACAGTGCTTGTGGGAAATTATGGGTCGAGTCTGTGGAAGGAAATGCTTCATTATTTCTAATCAAAACACCGCCTTCTCGGAAGCGTAGCACGTGTGGTTCTTGCGTTTTCATTAACCGCAAGGTCAAAAGCTTCATCATAATCCGTTTGGTGATTACCCACGTATTCCGATGTCTTGCCCTCATAATGCGCTGTGAAGCGGTTCTTGTGCTTCGTTTGGAATGGTGTGGTTGTCGGATACACTTACAAGTGAAGCGACTAACTTAGTCCTTGTAGTGAGTAGTGACGCATGACTTAGGTATGATCTCAGATAGGGACTTAGTCCCGTTAGAGGTTAGACGTGGGTATTCATGGGCTGCATTGACCACTTAACATCAGATGGCACGCACGGTCGTTCGCTACTATTCTAACATAAAAAAATAAAGTAAGATCGGGAGAGAATTTCATTATTTCACATAATTAACAACAGAAGTAAATAAAACACGTCAAGTGCGAGTCGACTCGCACATTGAGGGTTCCGTGCCACCACACAATTGTGTTATGTACTCGAATTTACTAAAAAAAAAAAATTTTCCTTCGTCCGATTCGAATTCTTTGGTGCAAACCCAATTGAAACTTCTCCGGTTTATTCTTTGTTGTTATTGACCGTCACACGAAGTCTGACGCCTGTATGTATTACCGTTTTTACGATAAAGCAAAAACAAGAAACGTTAAAGAAGTAATACATTTCTTGTGTGAACTCCTCCTAAATGTTTACTTTTTTAATTGTTAGGATATCATCTATATCGACACATACTTTGTAAAAATTTCAACCAGGTACTCATTACGGTTCAAAAGATTTAAAGGTAGAAAGAACAGTCTGACATACGGCGTAGGCTAGACATCATAAGCCTTCGTACGGAACCCTAAAAACCGGCACTAAATATATTATCTAATTAAATTGTAAGATTTCGCCTTTACAAATTGAAAACGATCCCTGAAATATTCACAAAACCAAGTAGAAAGATGAAACAATCCCAAATAATTAGAAATAGGTAGGAACAGTTATTAATAATACGGACAGTAACAGTAATTACTGCGGAGGAAGAATCTTTAGCGGGGAAGTTTTATTCATTATGTAAGATTATTCAGTTGATGAAATGCCAAAGGAAACGTAGGCTTTTGTTGCGATCTCTAATTAAAATCCCCGAGTATCCAGATTAGGGGACTTGTTTCCTCTACGTGGAGCGACGACGAACTCGGGTTGGGCGAAAAATATCTTACAATTGGGAGATGCAATGTGCTAATTACTTATATTACTACGTTAGAAGAATTGTAAAAATCAGTGTTGGCACTACCTTGCCACTAAGCTTTCGGCCTATTACGCTTGGGGTACAAGGTTCGAATATTTCAAACCTATGTGCGTATTAGAAATTAATTGTCACTTACTTTAACATTCACTGTGAAAGTTGGTGAGGAAACCTACAAGCTTGAGAGATGAACTCCTACGACCTTCAGGGAGAGGAAGTGGTGGTGTTCCGGGCCGATACCACACGGCTAAAAATAGGAAAGTGAAGTAAAATATAAATCATCATCAACACATTCCTCTCCTAGTGCTGGCGACGGGTCCTCTCTCAGAATGAAAAAGTTTAGGCCGTAGTTAACCATGCTATCTATGTGCTGATAGGTAGACTTCACAGAATGTTTGAGAACGTAGGTTTTCTCACGGTGTTTTAACTGTGCCGTTAAAGCAAGTGATAATTAATTTCTAATACGCACATAATTTCGAAAAAATAAGAGATGCTTACGGGAGTCGAGCCTCCCACAGAGAGAGAGGTCAAAATATTACCACTGGGCTATAACTGCGTATATATAAAAATATATGATTATTTAAGTGTATTTACACTTAAATAATCATAATCTGAAATATGCACAGTTTTAAAATAGCTTACACATATGTTATTTAAAAGTGACACAGAACTGACAGGAAAATAAAAGTTATGAACGCAGCCAGCGCACTGCGAAGCGCACGAAGCAACGATAGGTTTGTTATACACTACACCAAGTTTAAGCGTTGAAATATCAAAATGGATTATGCTACCAGACATGTTACCGTTGAAATATAGCACGGCACTCGTAATATTGTTTGAAAACCAGCGGACTATATCAGTATGAAGAAGAATGTTCACTCGGTAGGATTTCGACACGACTAACGATTTTACACACGGAATAATAAATTCTATCGGTGAAATTCATTTATCTTTTGGTTTTTGTTACATGTACAGTAATTTACACATTAGTCTGGATATCTTTTTTATATTCTGTCAATATAAAACAGGTTTACAGACGCAATTTAGTGATAAAGAATCTATGTCTAGCACACACGAGATAGAAACGGTACTGTGGAAATAAATATATCAGATTATAAACTCAAAATATTGAAACCCCAGTCCAATAATCCTTATTAATAGAGATAAGAAACTATCAGTTATCATTTAACGTATCTTATTTATATAAAAACATCTCATCTTGTTGAGATTACATATTATTGGCGCATTGCAATAGGCGGATATTGCTGTGGAAACTTCATCCGGGCCAATCTGCGTCCAAACACAAGTAAATCTTCATCAATCTTCTGTAGGTATTTAGTTTCATAAATACTAATTCTTGTCATGTTTTTATTAATTAATCACAATGGTAAACTAATTATATTATCAACGCAATCGTATCGTGGTCGCCATTAACGAACGCGCCCGCAAACTTTGAATGCCAACACGTTTTCATTCGGAGTGCGTTGGAGCGGTATCGTATTACTAACTTTAGCGGTTTATTTTTACGGAATAACTTATTACGTAAGAGGCTTGCCGTTCTTGTGGAAACGTAATACGCTTTATTCTATTTCTACAGAAAAAAATTAGAATTTCCCTGAAAGGAACTACCGTCTTGTTCCACGAGTCTAATAAATTTCCTTCCCTGAAAAGAATTTAGGCCTTTCTATAAGTAAGTTTATTTAATTTTTAATACCTTTAAGCATTGTGCTTGTGAAAAAGGTATTTCGCTTTAAAAATTACTCGTTTAATTTTGTTAATTAGCATCTTCAGAGGTAGGCTCTCCTTTAATAAAGTCTCATAATGGAGCCATCACAAAACATGGAGAAAACAAGAGTTGTTAAGATCTCTCTAATTAGTTGAGGGACGATGGGAATCGGTAATTTAATTTGTGTTTAACATTTGATTATTTTTGTTATCTTTCAGCTCTTTTGCTCGGAAATATTATAACCGTCTGGATAATCAGAGGATTTAGGAAAACGGCATAAATAGGCACAGGTATATATATATATATATACCCGTATTACTTTTCCCAACTATATTTTGTGTCTTTTGTGACTTTAACGCGCATGTGCGCAACGCAAGCGGACACGCAAACATATTGTCATGCTACATATGTGCTTGTGTACTGAGATTAAAATCGAATCAGATTTCGTGTTTCATTTATTCCGATACCTAGACATATAACATAGTAAGCGCGCAAAGCCCCGCGGCTTGCGTAGAGCGTAACCGATCTACAAAGTGAAGCCACGTCGGGAGCTGGATGGGTGTCCGCTAGAGGCCTAATTTCATGCACATTTTCGTCAAGGATAACTAGGTTACTTAATTCGGTTATAATTCCTGTAAATTATATTTAGTACTGATGCAAATGTTTAAAAAGAACTGTTACAAAAACAAAGACAAATGAAGCTCGAGCTAAATTACTGTACATGCAAAATGACGCTCCCCAAAATAGTCCATTTCCATATTCAACTACTAGTGCCCAATATGAATACCTTTGTTATTACATTGATAATTAGATCATATTTCGATAAGCTATGGTCCGACCGGAATACTATATTATCTAAATACATTTCTGTGAATCTAAAACATTAAAAAGACATAAAAATCGCCTAACAACTGAGCTGTGTATGACAGATACCAAACAACGTGAGATGATTGCAACAGTGTTTTTTTTATGTTTGAAGAGTATCAAACGAGCTTACATGCCACCTGATATTAAGTGTTCACTATAGCCCATGGAGCCCCACATCTAATCTTATAAATGTAAATAGGATCGAAGCCCTATCTAAGGTCGTACGTAGATGCGTTACTACTCCTGAGGACTAAAATGGTGACCTCGCAGCTGGTACAGATAACCGCACCTCTCCCACCGAAACACAAGAATTGCTTCACGGCGGATTGGTTATGAGGGCGGAGGTGGTTCCTCCCCGGACAAATTATGGTCCTACCACATTTCACACTATGTTCACCTTGAACTAAGTACGTTACTTTACATATTTAAGATACAGATACACGGTTAATATTTTAAGCTAATATTATCGCGAAAACTATACATTTTTATTTATGTAACGGGTACTCACGATATGTGGTTTTTAATTGCCGATATTTCGACCCAGTTGCATGGGTCGTGGTCACGGCGAAACTTATTGTTGTTTCGCCGATTTCAAAGGGATAGGTTTATTTGTATTTAACAAGATACTTTTAATATCAAGGGCTCCCCACATTATACATTTTATATCAAACCCCGAAACTCAAACGGATCTTATTCTGTTTTGTTATTTTTCAATAGACGTATAATAAGAACGGATTTCCTTTTAGACCCTAATGAGGAGTGTATTAATTAAAGGACCCGGATATCTCTGTAGATTCTATAATTCTTGGATTTTCGATATATTTTCTCTATTTTTATGCGTAATATTACGAAGAAATATAAAAAGAAATCTAGTGCACAGGTACGTGTACAGTGATATATTTTCTTAAGGCATGCTGTGTGCACGGCCCTCTCTCCCAGATATTACACACTATTTTGAGTTACGCGACCGCAGAAGTAATTTAGAGAGATGTATAAACAGGCGTGTCGGTGGTGTCTCCGGAGTGGAACCACAAAGGGTTCAGTGTAACGGCTCTTCAGTCTGTTGTTAGAGTGACGGTACGCGAGCTTGTTAACATTTTGTTCACATTTTTGAGGTTATACTTCTTTTGGCGCGTTTGGGAAAATACATCAGTATATTTTTAGAGTGGGACAAAGTTTCGCGCGCTGATGTAACACATAATTTATTAGCATGGAGCGAAGTTACGCGTGTTGATCGTAACACATAATTTATTATTATGATTATATTCATACGTATCTCAAGGTAACTAAGTGTATGGAGTTTATAGACTATACAGTAGTATAGTGAGTATGCAAACGGGAATCGTTGCTGCATTTGAGTATAGAAGCTCAAGGCATATGCGTATAGTGTAATTTAGTTAGTCTTTCAATACAAACAAGTAAATAGCTAGTGTTGTAAACATAACCAATGTTGTGTCACAAAAGATATATATTTTTATAAAAATTATACATGTTCATAATTTAACTGTTTTTTTTTTCAAACTTTTTGTAGCTTTGCTTTTGTCTATTGGTCGTTTGGTCAGGTTAAATTAGTTTGAAAACATAAAAACATACTTTATTATTTAAGCCAATTTTTAACTTACGTGCATATATACACATACGCACTCTTTTTCTATAACGCGCTTACAGAAGCACAATTTTACAAATAACCAGACCCAGAGGATGGGTTTATCAGTAAAGAAATATACATTAAATTCGTTTCTTCGCAACAGTATCAGGTGTCTTCTGCAAATTAATAGAAACGGCGTTAAAAGCTTACGAGAGAGATTTATTTCTTCGTTATAACTTGCTTCGTGTCCTCGTGTTGGGTGAGGGAAATAATTTGTTCGTGTTTTTTGTATGAATGTCGCACGAAATAATAACTTCACTTTATCTTTCCAATATTATTTACCTCTTATTCTATTGGTGTTATGCAAAAAATACCAAATTGTGACTGTTTTATGAAACTTGTAGAACGAATAAATAATTTTGATAGGTGATAAAACTTAGTCGGAAGTCTTGCGGACCGTTTGAAAACATTCGACTTGAATTGGCCACTAACCCCTTTTCCACCAATCCATATTGGAGCAGCGGTGTGGAGTATGCTCCAGGCCCCTCCAATTCCCCTTCTAGATCCGTAGCCAGCACAAGGACATATAAGAGTTGCAGTCGGATAATACGGTGTTGTTACAACAAGCTAATAATTACTGATAATACAATCATTACGTGTAGTCGAAATAGATTATGGTATACACCAATGAGGAAGAAATTAAAACCACCTTTAAATGGATTGAATCAAGAGAATCCAAGTAGGTACAAATCAGCAAATCTCGACACCTGATTTAATAGACTCAATATTCATATCATTCATAAAATGACCGCTTGTTTAAATCAAATCCTATTTTAAATTTATATCTCCGTGGAAACGCCCGGTAGAACAGAGGTCAATGGAAAAACCTTAAAGCGCAAAGATAAAGAGGGAACGTTTAATTCTAGCCGAACTAACCCGCAGACCTCTCGGCCGCTATCTAAATGCTAGTACTTATAAAGTGCATGTTATTCTCCTTTAAAATTTAAGTTTCAAAGATAACTTTGGAGTGCATTCTATAAATATAAGCATTTTTTTTTCAATATAATCATTAAATGTATCATAAAATTAAACTATCGTTTCCATTGTTCGTATCGGCATACGCTGGAGGGTCACAACCATTACTCACCGGTTCGCGAGCTGAGACCGCAGCCAACACCGCAGAGCGGGCGAGGCCGCAGGAGTCATTTCCAACGAAATATTTCTATCCACGGTGACGCATTAATCAATACTTCGCATTCGAACCGTGCGGCGTGCGGCTGCGGCTTGCGGCTTGCGTCGTGCGACTGAGTACCTATTGACGCAGATTTTCACAACTTAACGAGTTCGAAGAATTTTCCACCGGTTGAATATTTTTATCTCATCTCACTTAGATTTATTCTTATAAGAATTAAACTTACTTCGATATTTTTGAAACTCTTGTAATTAATTTTGCTAGAAATATACCTATCCGTCACTGTACTGTTTAAGTAGGTTAATAATTTTAATCATGTTCTGGATAAATTTGTTATTATCTATAAATAAATCCTACGCGCTAATATTACTGTTACTCGTAGGATATATTTCCAAAATTTTACCGCTAATTCTTAAAGACTGTCTCATACTTTTGGCGGCAAAATAACTTTCATCCAAAGGAGAGTATTCTTACGAAGCTATCATACTCAAATTCATCTGCACATATTAATAGAATTGACATTTTTGTCTGCGATTTCTAAATAGCTGCCATCACACATGCTTGTTCGCACGATACCAAAACACAAAAACACCATTTAAAATGTTTGTCTGTCTGTCAGATTTCTACGGGAATTTCACGTACAAATAGAAAACATAATGTGGTTAATGGGTGTAATATAAGGAATTTCGTTACCTATAAATATTTAGGGTTTCCATATAAAAATTAAAACACACATTAATGTAGTACAGACAACAGTACATCGCATTTCATTTTATATTCCTAAAAAACCTAAGTAAAAGACCATTTGTATCAGTTGTACGGCAATTTATTGTGTCCCTTATTTGTCACTTCTGAAATAACAAGCAACTGTAATTAATACGGGATCGAGTGCGCCTCATTAGAGGAAACAAAACGTAAAAGAATACAGGATTCCTTTATTCCTCTGATTGAAGGTCCGTACTGGTCGCCAAGGAAATCACCTTTATCTGTATATACCTTATAATTGGTATAGTATGTGCTGTCTTTACCTTAATCATTAGAAAAAAATACTATTTGATTTCTCAATTCAAATATTAGCTTATGTCATCACCATCAATAACTTATTACTGTCCTATTGCTGGGCGCAGGTCTCCTTGTATGAGAACGCTGGCCAAGTGCACAATGGTAGTCTTTACACACCTTTGAGAATCTAACAGAGAGCTTGTAAGCCGTGGTAATTAATTCTTTTTATAAGAATTCTTTGTACTTCAGCTGTAACTGCTCCACCGCCACACGTATTTCTGCTTTGTATTCCGATTACGAGGCGCCAGTTCAGGTTAAGTAATTCAGACTTATTGGAAGCATTTGAAGACAGAGTTCAAGATCGACAACCCATCTATGATCAACTTCAGGTGTAAGTACATATAAACACTACAAACTGAAGTGTGACCACCTACTAATGGCCATACTGCTCGTCCCTTTGCTATTGTGTTATATAAAAATCTCCATCGTAACTTAACGTTCCATAGCGCTAAAATGAATGCCCGGTGAACAATACAATGTATTTGTATTGTATTGTTTCATATTAATTACGTAACATGGAACGGTGCGTCATTATTTTGGTTTCATTAGGCACGTATTAAACAGGAACGGGCATAATTAGCAAATATTTAAGTGCAAATAATTGGACATATCGAACATACAAAAGAATGCTCTGCGTCCTGATTGACGGTTTTCGTAATTAATAAATTGTATGTATTGTCAAAATAAACGTCGAAAGCTGGCTTTATGGTGTTGTGTAATGTTACGTGGGTATCGTTTG
>DWKL01002540.1:0-12588 GCA_018249415.1 Phareas burnsi | reverse complement strand
CAAACAAAACTCACCGTATAAGTGGGTGGCTCGAAGCGCATTCACGGCTAATGCAATAAATTATATTAGGCATAACGCGTTAAGACCATGACAGAATTTTTGCAATGCAACTGAAGGTGTAACCAGTAACGTATTTACTACGCTAAAATGGTTGAGCCGAGTGGAATATATGAAGAATTACTTATAATTGATTACGATGGATGGAAGCGTGTTTTGCAAAACCTGAACAAAGGATTTCTGATCTGAATAAACAAAGGCACATACATACTTGGCAGAAATCGATCAGATAACAGAACAAGGAACGACTCGTACTACACGTGTCAAAGATAATGTGACGATACTATTTATGTAACTGTGATTGCTGGAAACAGTGACAAAAAGTCCACGATGACAAGGACGCAATGACAACGATCCATCCGATGATGAGCAACGACTTGTTTGACAACCACCCAATTGGATAGCAAGTATCCGTGATGGGGAATAACGAGTAAAATATATAATCTATTTTGAATAATTTTACAATGAATTGGAATTGAAAATTGAAGCCATAAAATAGAACAATTGATTAAGCTGACAACGTAATTAACATTGATAAATTTTAAGAATGAACTTGAATTGTACATATTAAAAAGAAACAATAAATAAAACAGAGGAAAATAAACAAGATAGAAAAGGATAACAAAGAGACCATAGCCGTACAAGGCCAGTGACGCAATTAAGAGTATTTTGAGCCTATTAAGTAGATTGGATTGTTAGACAACTTTTTGTCGATCTAAAATAATAAGTAAATAACAAGTAACATTATACAAGATTAAAAAATTAATAAAATTTTAAGAAAATTGTTTTTCCATATCCATCGAGAGTGCACCACCTCTAAAAGAAGCGCTCCCTTCATTAGCACTACTCTAGACTGTCCTCGTGGATACTATAATTTCTCGTGGTCTTCTTTTGGTTATTAGAAGATCAACCTAAGACAGCTCCTTACGCAGAGCTGTACTCATCAATAATTAACCTTTCGTCCCTTCTTTGATCTTCCGAATGACGTGATCGATCCATAAGCACTTTAATGTGTTTATTCTGGAAAGTATGTTGATACCGTTGTGGTAAAAGACTAGGTCGCAGTTCTACAGATCAATTTATTTTCATATGTTATAATAGGGTTGCTAGAGTATTTTCCACTTTAGACACTAAGGAATGTTAGAGGAGGAAATATTTCTAGTTGTATTATTATTTTACTGCATAATTCCATAGAATTGCTTGTAGTTGGAAGCGACACAGGAACAAAGGGGCAACGATCCAGCGAGCGGTGAGTAACTCAATTCGGGTAGCTCTGACACATTAATTAGTGCGCCGGTAATTGGATATTAAGTGTAGCTCGCCATGATACAACAAATATTATCCTACAGAATTATGGAAATTTGCAAACTGATACGGAAATAATCTTAAAGTGGCGCGAAGGTACAATAAACAAATATTTTTTCTATGTTAGAAGAGTTGCAAACGATCGAGTAAGCCACTTGATGTTACGTGACCACTGCAGCTCATGGACGCCCACGTCTGGCCGTGGCTGACCACGACAAACTAACTAATGCCTAATCTAAGGTCGTACGTAGATGCGTTACTACTCCTAAAGACAAAGGTGGTCGTCTCGTTTGTAAGTATAGCTGACAACCACATCTCTCCAACCGAAACACCCAAATCGCTTCACGCCGGATAGTGACGGCGGCAGTGGTACCTCCCCAGATGGACTATTCTACTTCCTATGAGACAGCACATGGTCGCGCATGCTGATAAAATTAAAATCCCTGTATAGAACATAATTATATCGCTTTCCCACGTCCAGCGTTTTATCCTATACTTTACAATATAATGTACAACGCGGTCCCCAGACTGTGGCGATCAAGTATAAAACTTTTAATTTATATTCACTGAGCGTAAATTTAAACCGAACGAACCCTCCGCTGGCTTTTATCAACAACGCGTGAAAATAAAACGAAACCTAGGGGAGGAAAGGAAAATAGGGATGCTATTTAGCCTTTAGGGCTTTGTTAAACATTTTACGTCCAACCCACCGTCAGGGGCGGTGTCGGTACGTGCTCGTGGGGAGATGTACACAAGCTTTCAAATAGAATAACATGGCAATTTTTATTGAAACGTGTTGGTACATCTGAATACTTCCGATTGAAGCTCTAAAGATAACCTTAAAACTTTTGATCATATATTGTTTCAAGTACACAGGTAGCACTCCCTGATATTGCTACTGTTTGTTTTTTTTATCATAATAGTAATTAATGTACGGATACGGATCTTTCAAAAAATGATTACTATCAGCCGTAGAAATCAAAAATTGTTCAAAAGGCAGCGCTAATTATAATTAAAGCGCCAGTCGTCATAAGACAAAGGTATTCGTTTCAAAGGTCAAAAACGCGTGCCATTTTAGCAGTCAAGCATTGTTAACCACAATTTAGTGGTTTATTCGCGGGTTGCGAGGAGATCGAGTCCTCGCTTCGGCGAGCTCGGGTTTCACTCGTTAGCCTATAAAACAGAGTGACCTTTGGTGTTGCGTGTTTAGAAGCTTACAAATTTTTTTCATATTACATATATTACTCGTCTAGTTTATGTCGATGACAACGCAGTGGCGCCACTTGTGCGGGCGCACTGTTTGTCACATGCAACAAGTCCATCACTATTATTGAAATCAAAATCAAACATGTATTCCGTATGAAAAGATTCCGATTTATTCTAAGCAAGTCATCATATACTTGCTTAGATTTTTACATTCGTAGCTTCATCCTAAGTTTCACTGTGTCGTAGTTGCCATAAACACATTTACACAAAGGCCCAGGGCCCAGTACAGACATCTATATTCGTCTTCGCGTCTGGGCGGCGCGGTGGCCATTGCAGTCGTAAACATTGCTCCCAAAATCTATACTTTTTGGAAACGATTTCCCTGACCTTCGAGTGATATTAGTACGTCATTGCAGCCAGTGCCTGTGGCAGTCGTATAATTATTTCCAGTAAAATTCAGTAACTCTATCGATTAATAATCAAATATAGGTATAATAGGAGCATGAATACTATCCGGTATTGGGTGATCGATTTCATTGGTGTGGCCGAGATAGCCACGCGGTTTTTCTTTATACACAGTAGATGTCTCTGGTCTCTACCAGGGACATCTACTCGATTGAATGTATTAAATCAGTAACTATGTTAGTCAAATCACGCATTATTTATCACGTCGCAATGACCTGATGTAATCGCAGGAATCGTTTTTGATAAATACCAACATTTTAAAGTAACTCTCATTATGGAACCGGTCCATGGAAACCAAAATACCGATATTACGTTTACTGCACCGGTACAGTCGGAGCAGACGGCGAGCCCCGGCCGTGGCACTCACCGTATCCTGTCGGTGGCGCGGTGCGCGGTCTCGACGGTGACGAGGAAGACGGCGTGGCTGCGCGACGAGTGCTCGTTCATGTCGGTGCGGCCGGCGGCGCGGTGCCGGTTGCCGGCGCGCATCGTGCGCACCATCTCCGCCGCCGACTTGCACACCACCGACGTCATCTCCGGAATGTAGAACCCGTTCAACTCCTATAAGATCAACGCCGTCGTGCCAGTCTCCGTCTCGGGCTACTGACGCTCCACGTTAATACTCTGCCATATAGAGGATTTACGTGGAGTGTTTTTAAACATAAAATCATAGCACGCTGAATAAGTGTTCAAGAATGTTTGATCAAACACGGAGACAGGATACCACATGGGTAATAGATTCCTTAAGTGCAGTAGACATTATAAATATTGTGACAAAACAAATATATAAACTAGTTTTACTCTGGTACTAAATTAATGTGGCGTGTAATACTTTGGGAATACTATTGGTATAGAAGAGACCAACTTAATTAAAAAAATTTCATTATGTATTTTTTTGCACAACACAACACACGATCTAAAGTTGAGATCCGCTTTGTTTACTTGCTCTATTCCAATACCATCACTGAACTGAAAGCCAACTTCATTACAATTGGAGAAAAAATCTTTTGAAACAAAAAGGGATAGATAGCTTTTGATAAGCATAAAACAAGTAAATAAAAACATTATATATTATGATTTTAAGCTAATATTATCGCGGAAATTATACATTTTTAATTACGTAACGAATACTCACGATTTGCGGTTTTTTAACATTCTATATTATTCATATATACTTACAAATGTTACGAAAAGTAGGAATAAATTTTCGTAACATAGTAAGGAGCATTTCAATGATGTTAAAGCCACGCAGCAGATTCCATTGTAATCGCTTCAATCCCCGCGCCGCACGCATTCAGAGGCTTTGTTGCTCTTCGCTCGTGTAACAACTCTAGATAATGACCATTCGCAAAACCTCAAATTGCCTTCAGAATTAAAAAATATTGTGCAACGACCTACATAACATAACTTTTACTTGTTGTAAAGCAGTATATTTTTATTGCCAATCATAATTACTAGCCGTCGGATGTAATGTCCGTTTAATTAACTTAAAAGGAATTTATGAAATTTAAAGAAAAACTTATGTAAGTAACTACGCTAAAGAGCAAGAACGTGTAAAAACACAAAAATGTTAGCCAGGCAAGCGGTCGGTGTCGGCCGGCGCAGGCGTTGATGCGCACTAGCGTTTCATTCGTTAATTTTAAATATGGTAACACCCTTTGCGACTCGCACTGCGCCGCTTGGCATTACCACGCTCCATCTACATCAACCTGTTACTGTCCTAATACCGGGCGTGGCTCTCCTCTCAGAACGAGAAGAATTAAGCAATAGACTACCACGCTGGCCCAATACAAATTGGCAGACTTCGCACACTTATAGAACATAACAGAAAACTCTCAGACTTACGATGTTTTCATCCACCCTTAAAGAAAGTGATAATTAAGTTCTAAAAGGCACATAACTTTCGACATGTCAGATGTGATTCTTAACTTCGCACCCCGGAACCCCATCTCGGAGGACGGGAATCTTACCACTAAGCTATCACTTATCTCAGCTTTATAACATCAAAGTTCGCACCGTAGTGTTCTAGCTTTTAACACTTGATGAGGCAGACTTCACTTACATGAGAAGTTTTATCTTATGCTCGATTTCAAGGATAATTACTTTTATATCAAATTTGGGTTACAGCCCACTTAATCATCGAGAGGACTGAACGGCCGTATGAGAACTTTGTTAAATAACATATTTGGTACAATAAAAAAATCTGTAGAGTTAGTAAAATGTTTACACTTATTATTTTTGAATTTTGCTTTTGAAGACCAAAACATTTAATTTACGACACCAAAGAGCAAAACGTTATTACACAACGCACTGGTCGAGCTGAGCGAGCAGAATATTGTTCATTGCGCTCTCATCTATCTCGAACGTACGGATAGCTGAAGCCTACCTGAGCACCTGGCTGTATTTTCAGACGAGGTCGTGTGCAAGGTATGTTCGTTACATAAAGCGTGTGAAAGATCTTAATGCATAAGCTTATATTTGGTTTTATTAATGTCTCAAAAGCATTATTTTCTCATTTCTCTCCCTCGAGGAAGTCTAAATTTCTTTAAAGCAGCGAAGGTTTGGTTTCCTGGACGTCCTTGAGAAACGCTTGGATTCAGGAAAGTCATTTCGAATAATTCCATCTAAGAGAAGTAAACCTGACACAGACAAGTTCATTAACACACGATTGTCCCGAATGGCCGGCCGTCGACGGGCTCATGTTTAATGCAGTATTTGAAGAGTAATTAATTTTAGCCAAACGACGCTTTCGCCACACGCGTAGTTTCGTGATAATTGCAACGAGGCAGCACGCCGGTGTACACTTAACATTCTGCAGCCGCATGTACATTTTGATCCCATCGATAATCTATAAACCCGACGTAAAATTCCAAGTTCTGCACATCACATTGCAGCACAGAGTGGTTTCGTTGTTTTGCTTTGAATATTTTTATTTGTAAAGCTTTTAAATTCTCCTAACGCACTGAAACTGGAGCCGATTAGCGGACGTCACAGTTCTGTATGTCTAAATCTTAATTAAGGACAAATTTTGGCCTTAATTGTTAAACTAGAAAACGCTACAACATGAGCATTATTTAAAAAGTCAACAACAATGCCAAATTAAGGATAATAGCAACTTTGACAAGGTAACCACATTTAATGACTTTGATAAAAATCGCGCGGTTGTGCCGTAAACAGGATAAGTTAACTTTGTGAATGGATAAAGTAGCTGCATTGTTTGCAAATGGATCCGCGGCGTAGTGCGAGTTTGTTGTGCTATAAGTTATAACACTCATAACCTGGAGCCGAGCCAGCGACTCGGAGCCACACTAAATAATCGATCAGAATTCCATAATCAATAAAACGACTGTGACATAGAAATAATAGCAAGTATTTGGCAATAAAACAGTTTATGATCTAAAACGACGGAATGACGGAAATCCAAATGTGATGTGATCTGTTTAAAGAGCTCCAAATAAACTCATATCGTAGGACAATATGATACCGGAACATAACATTTAATACTAACCCTTAAAAGAAATTAGGTTTAATTTTTAATATTAAATAAGAAAATGAAGAGCAAGAGAAAGTAAATTATCAATTTATTAGCAATTAACACGATGTTGTCAAAAAGAAGATCCAAAAGTTGGAGATATAGAAACTGTCTCTATACCGGTCTTACTTGTTAACGAAATTATAGAGTTAGGTACCGTGCGTCGCGCTCGAGCGAACCTTTCAATTGTTATCACAACAGTATCAGGTGGTTATCGACGCATTATGCGCGCTATAAGTCGTCCCTGAATGATTAATTGTAGGATTTCATCAATCTAACTCTATTTTAATGGCTTTTGATAATTCCCCGCAGACAGTACAACTGTTTTTGTTTATTTGAAATACTTAGTTAACATTTAACATTAACAAAACTAGTGTTAAAAATCCACTCAATAATTTAAAATTCAAAGTGAACACAACTATCCATTGAGCTAATCGTGATGTTGACTACGATGTGTGAGAACTAATGGATGTGTACATTATAATTTTTATCATATGTATGAAAATTCGTGCGTGCACGTCGGAGTTCAGGCTCGGGTGCAGAGGTCGCTAACGAGCCGTTTAGCGCGCTTTGTTTGGCGAGGCCTTTGTCGTGTCCTCTAAGTGTGTTATGTCACACTTTGCGCAGCGCAATTTGCACAGCTTTTGAGCAAATACAAAAGCGGAGGGCGCGTTGCGTCAACGTTGACAGTCGACGCGGAAACTGCCGGTTATCTGTCGGCTAGTTTGTGCATCGCCTTGTTCGAGAATATTGCGTCTCGTTATACATTAGCGTGCACACACTAAAGGTAAGCACTTCGCTTATCACAACTCTGTATTCAAATTTTGTTTTAGACATAGTAATAATATAAACATAAACCTACAATATATGTAAGATACGAGGCGGGACGCTGTTAACTGTCGCTTGCGTGATTGTACTTTAAATTTTCGCATGACTTGAAACTGAGATACGTGAAGGTGATCGTATTTACTTTTAAAATAAAGTCACTATTTTGTTTAAGTGGACTCCACTCGCTAATGCCGTGTACTGCTTACCTATCTGGAATACTATAATCTACCGTAAATCAAAATGGAACTAAGTACTTACCTGTCCTCTTATCGTTAGTTTCTTGCAGTCTTTTGATAATAAATCTCGAACATCCTCCAAGTATAGCTCTACATAGGAACAGGAGACTAGGTGCGTCACATCGGGGGATGCAGTGTTTTCAATGTGAGCCCAAATGTGTCTGAACGCGCGGGGAATGATGCCTTCGTGGTCGGGAGTGCCCTCCATGGTGTGAGTCTTGCCGGTGCCCGTCTGCCCGTAGGCAAACACGCACCCGTTGAAGCCGTCCAGTACCGACGCCACCAACGGTCGGACCTGAACAGAACATGGCGAATTATCTTTTGGCTATAACACATGTTACAATCCTCCTATTAAGTACGCAAATAATGAATGTACCTTTTTATGTTAGAAAAAATATAGTGCAGGTCACTGCGGCCCATTATCTTCCACATCTTCCCTCAAACAGAACCGAAATCGTACTTGGAGTCGTACGCAGATGTGTTATCACTTCTGACGACTGAGTGGGTCACTTCCCTTATAAGTATACGTGAAAATCACACCCTATCAACCAAGAATTATTTTACGGCGGATGTTGTGGGCGGTGGTGGTACCTCTTGGGTTGAACATTCAAAGTTCTACATTCGGCTTTTAACACTTGTATCCTTTCAATAGGAATCTCTGTGTCGTCGATGCCATAGACATACACTAAAACGAGTTTATATGTATATACAACGATTACATAAATACTCAGACGCAGAAAAATCCAAATTCATCATTTAGACTCCTGCCTGGCCGAGTGTCGAACCCTATATACCCTAATAAAATCACTTACCTATAAGCAAGTTCTCTATGCAAGGAAATATAAAGAGACTCCGGAAAACAGCGTCCTCAATCCGCGTGACGTAATGTTTATGAGATCAAAGCGCAAAGTTAAATATCGTTCTAGTATAAACATACGGGATAAGAGGGACTTTAAATAGAAACGTCATTAAAATTTGATGCATTTTCTTTTGTATTACAGACATCTTTTGGAGGGACTTCTACGTGAACAATTATCCTAAAACGTAGTGAAAAAAACATGTAATAACGTTAATTAATCAATGTTAAGATTTGACTCAAACTGATTTGATTTCAACATTACTATAAAGACAAACTGTAAGTACTACAGTACTTCATAAACATATTTATAATAAATAAAGAGTGATAAAAAAACCAGTGACTGGGCACCGAGCGGTCTAATTCCTGAAAAGATCCGCAAATATTTCACAAATAATCACGAGTGAAAGACATAACAAGGTGGCGAGAGATGGCGGCAGAACATTTTTAGTTTAACAGGTTTTCTTTTTGTGCGAATATTTTGAATAGCTTCCAATACAATGGCCGCTTTAGACAACGAGTTTTAGCAAAATGTAGATATAAAATACGCTACTAACAAACCGCCAGTATCGTAACATTTGTATTTGCTTTAAGGCGGATTATAATCTTGCAGATCGGTCAGGTTATAATCATTAACATTTTGACTGCCGGGCCACCAGAAGGCTAAGTCCACTCTCAGACTAAAAATGGTTAAGGCTTTACTTTACTGCATTCACTGAGTCCAGATGCCAGTCTGATCTGCCTGCCTATCTATGGTAGCGTGTAATACATACGAATGAAAGATATTCTTGTTTAGCCTTCTATATTCCTCAATTATGATAGAATTTAACCAATGTTTGATCGAAAATTTAAGTAATAATTACTTTTCATTAATAAGTAAAAAAACAAGCATAAAGCCACGTTATCTCCATTCATCATTTCAGGGGCGGTAGTATTATAGCTCGATTGGGGAGATATACCGCTGCCCACATATATGTATATGCCTTCAAGCGATTCTTGTGGTTGGAGAGGTGTGGCTATTGGGTACATTTAGAAACGAAGCGACCATCTTAGTCCTCACGAGCATTAACACATATACGTAAGTATGTGTGTTCTTCAGTCCTGTGAGTGACCACTTAACAACAGATGGTCAGCTCGTTCATTTGTTACGTAAAAATAAAAAAAGACTAGTAACACAATAAAGCGGCAGGTAAACAGATTACACGTCGCGCATGTGTTCGCGAGTGAAAATTGATGATAGTGTAAAATGACGCAACTGAGCTTTGTGCGCGCGCGCAGCCTTGACTCACGCAAACCAAACAACCGGCACGCGACCCAGTGCTACGAATTAATAAGCTGCGGTTTCATTTTGTATGGAGAAAAAATATATTAATGAAAATACAGTCGTTCTGTGTTTATTAGCGGATTCGTAGCGACGAATCAAATGAAGAAGGACAGGCAGGCCCATGTTGGCAACTGGTTGATTTTTATCAAAATTAACATACCGGACATCAGCTTAATATCGCGCAATCTTCTAATGTGAATATACCTAATACATTAACATCGGAAATCCTATTCACGCAAACCAATACTAATATGTGAGTAGATCTAACGTTGGACCTAGCCTAGACTTATATGTATAACAAAGAAATCTAGCTTACCAGTTAAGTATATATAATTTTAGGTACGAGTATCTCAAGTAAACCCTCGTTTAAAGAAAAAGCCTTTACAGTTTTCAAAAAAACCTGAATATAGTTATATAATTAATAAAAAAAGGCTATTAAATGTTAAAATACTTAAAAACGGCAAAAGAAAGAAACAAGTAGGAAAACAAACTAAATTACATACAAAATACAATGTTTCAAACGGCTAATAAATCCACAACAATGTGGCATTCGACGAACAAAAGGTAATAATTTGAACACACTGTAATAATTTTTCCTCAAGTCTCTCCCAGCGTAAACAGCTGCTGAATGACGAAACTGAATCAATCGCAGTTTATATTTACACGTCGATGTGATACATAATGGTTATTTATAAAACCTCAGCGTCGTAATATATAAAAAAATCTTGGCAAACACTTACTTCCCGAAGACAAGAAAACTTTTTTTTACAAAAAATATAACTTATTTCGAAACAACAATTAGGTAAGAAATTAAATTGTTAAATAGATTTTTTAAAGGTTTAGGCTGAGTACCACTACACCATCAGGATTGCGGAGTTCAAAGTTATAAATAGTTATAGAAAGTTCAAGGATATAGTTTTAAATACACATTACTCCTCCACTATTTAAGTTCCTCCTTCTTTCCCTATTAACAAATTTTATGAGAATCGGTACAGTAGAAGCCGAGTCATCTCACCTTATACAAAACAGTGGTAACTTTGAGGAGTATTCTCAATTGAAAGCTTCCATCATCGGGTCTTAACTAGTTTTACATAGGACTGTTCTAAACGTAGCTCTATCAAAATAAGGAGGTAATCGAAATTAGTTTACAAACATTTGAGTTATATGAGATTATATAAAAATGATATTTCAGTATTTCAGGACAACTGCTGGATAGATTTCAGGCTTCAGGCATTTGGAGATGTTCGCAACTAGTCATGGACCGATAGCGTCTACACTATCTCGATCGATTGAAGCAGCGCCGCATAATCGGTAGCCGTACACAAAACTGTATTGGTGTGCGGCGGGTTTCATTAAGAACTACGCGGGAAGTCGATTAAAAAATACATAAATTACGACTGAAAAAGCTGTCGTTCTACTGTCAAATAAATAGTTACCTTCGAAAAATTCATATTTTTTTTGGAATTCATAACAAATTTACTCCATATATAGCAATAACTGAGAAACATCAAAATAAAGAAATTTGTATACAAACAGAGCATTACATTTGAGTCATCCAAATTTTTTATAAAATATGAAATATGGATCCACATCCTGCACGCCTGTGGGCGGCGTGACTAAACTTGGAGAACATACAATCGATACAATTGAAAGGAGTCCAAACTTTTTGAAAGGGAAATTGTTCACATAGATCAGAAACATAATGTACTTGTAATTTTTTTGTGACATTTAAAAAAATACCATTAGCATTTTTTACTAAATCAAAACGTAGACCGAATTTTTTTTTTTTGTTTACCTTAACTATACATTTTTCGTAAATGGAATTACGATGTAAACATTAAGACTAAAGAAGCTCTTTCTAACTTTTATATAGAACAATACGCTGATTGTCAATTAGCCTTACGTTCCCGAATATCAAAGCTTAATTTGTAAAAGAAACCAATTCAAAAACGTTAATCTTACCGCTACGTAAACTTAGCTTAAAACTTATTGAGAAATGAAGTAACAGCGGCGTCCTGCTGAATGCTCGTTAATCGAACATAACGACCGACACTGATCAATTAAAACCAAGTTGACTTAAGTGACGTGACAACTGCTGTTTCACGCATCGATCCAAATAAAATACCTACAATGTTTATTAATTATTAGGAAGGCATCGGCGGTGGTCGAGGCCACGCGCCCGCCCACGCCCGTTGACTCAGATGATGCGTGAAGGGACCTTCGACCACATCAAGGCCTGACATTGAAAGAGAGCCAGCCTTTTTCAGCAATCGCCGTGCGTGGGAAGCAGTTTAGTCAATAGCAATGAATAAAAATTGACACGACACGAACATTAATAAAAATGCGAAGGTGCTGTTAAGCAAATATCGTGATCAGTTTATCGTTTATAATGTTTTACCAAAAAAAAGAGGTTATCATAATACATTATTTGAATCCCGAAAGTGCTAAGCGGAATATTCCATTTTAAGTACTCATATCAAATACAATATTATGACATCAAGTCAATTTGCTGTATGGTTCTCTTACGCGCATTAATGAGTTTATAAGTGTTTCTAAATTACTAATAAATTAAGATAACATAAGGCTATTTTCCATCGAGTACATCTGATTAACTACGTATTTATAATGAAATTATTATTATGAGATCATATATATGATCGCGTGCATTGTTTTTACTAAATGTAATTTTAAAAAATAAGCGTCATCAATAATTTACAAAAATGTAATGTAATATTCGAGAATATAAGGTTTTTTAGTTACCACTTGTTGGGATTGGCTC
>DWKL01002539.1:0-12591 GCA_018249415.1 Phareas burnsi | reverse complement strand
TTTCTAGGGTGTTTTTGATCTCTATTGCCTCTCTTACTAAACGTGGATAGTAATGGCGTTCAGCAGAGATCACTTGATGTTTGTATAATTTAATCTGTCATATAGGCTATATGCATGTATCTATCCTATAGGTTCTTATATAGAAGCAGTAAACAAGCACACAAGGCACCTGATGGTAAGTGGGCTTTGCCTCCCGTCATCTGATGATGACGGGAAGCAAAGAAAAGGATTGATATCCTGCAATATCCCACTGAAGGGCACAATAAGAATCCCTCTCTTCTGTAAGAATGAGAGAGGTTACGCCATGATCCACCACGCTGGCCAAGTGCGGGATGGGAGACTCCACACTCTTTCGAGAACTTTACAATGAACTCTCAGTTGTATAGATTTTCCGTCGATGCTTTCATTCACCTCCAAAGCAGGTGATAATTATTTTCTTATATGCAGATAACTTTAAAAATCAAAGGTGCGTGTGGAATTCGAATCCTGGATACCCAGTGTGAGGCCGAAATCTTTACCTACCTACCTACCTACTACCTGCTGCCGCCCTTGGAGATCTGTAATCAACCCCAAATAAGACTGAATTCCAACCTGACTTCGATCACACATTCGTTGCTTCGGGCACGATTCGAACACGATGCAAGTGTTAGTATCGGTCCTTTACTGCACCCTTCAAGTCAAAACACGGCACCATTTAACACTGCTGTTATAAGGCAGAAATATGTTGGTGGTGCCTGCGGCTTCTAGCGGTTCTCAAATGTTGCTGGACAAATTAGAGTATAAATAAGTTTAAAAATACTAAAGAAAATGAGAAACTATTTAAGAATACGGTTCATTTAAGACTACACAGTTTTACATGTATTCAGGAACTTTCGGAAAATAGCTCGGAATATTACGAGAATAAGAAATAACAATAGCCGTTGCAGATAATATCGTTAATAACAGTTATCTTTACATTGTTTCGCCATTTTACGGCCTGCGCAAGTTGCAAGCTGGCAGCCAGGAAATGCCGCTAAACATAAGCTTTTGTTACTGCAGCGTTTCGGGCCACGATAGCGATAGTGGCTAGCGGCGCTAGCAGACCATTAATTGGAAGGCTTATGTTCAGTCGAAATTTATTTCTTGTGGTTTAACAGAGAATTGGTATGAGCTTTTGGAAATTTTAGACATGTTCTTCCTGTGTGCGCCGTAGAACTACCAACTTTAAGTCTCTACCCAAAATCATTTCTTTCCATGTACCTACTTGGTGTTTTAATAAAAATAAAAAAATAAAATAAATAAATGTTATAAAATATAATTAATTGTAGATTCCAATAAAACACAAAAAAAATGTAACAAAATATTTTAACCTAAATAGAAAATGTTTCATAATATTCATAAATCATTTCTCTACTCGCTTTTATTCAACTTCAATTTTCTGCAAATTGTAAAAGCAGTTGAAATTGAAAAGAGTAATACAAAATGAAGTCGTAAATTATAAAAAACATTCCATGTTACATCATAAACGTCTAGATTAAATTATAGCTAGAAACAGCACGTTTATGATCAAAGCAGTACTAATTTATCAGAGCGGGTTCGTTTGTGGTGTACATACCCCCGTATTGTAATATAATGCCTGCGAATACATTATTACATTGCACCATAGAACACATAAAGGGTAGAGTTGTCTTCACCAATTATTTTTGTACAGAAACCTATGGACGATATACTTATGCCGAGACAACAACATTTCTAAACATATAGGTTTTCTAGATTCATAGCCAACACTAGGATCCCCAGTGTCGTCTGTGTCATGGACGAAATAAATTAAGTTCCCAAATACAAAGCAGAAATTTAAAATCATCATTTAAATGTCTGCTGGCCGAGAATTAAACCCGGAACTCTCTTAGTGGGAGACCGGTATGGGGATCGCTGCCGATTGTCAATTTGCCGATACTTAAAACAATCACTTATTACCATTTGTTACTTAGATCTTTTCTTAACTTTTACGGTATTCAAGCGATAAGCAGGCACGCGTTCAGTTACGGTAACGAAGTCATCTATTGAAAACCAATAAGCTTATCGCCGTATGCAGCGTTGACTGGCTAAGAGTGCCCCTTACAGCCGTGGTCGTAAGATCTAGATGACTGATGTCATACCAGAAATTATATGTCTTAAATTATGAATTTATGATTATAGAAATGATATATTTATAATACACGCGTCATTTTCTAAATCTCTTTATCGATTAGCATTTGGAAATACGACCATACGTACGACATATGAACATAGCTCCTAGTTGGTTGTCCGTCACACAGACCAGTCCTATGCCCACTGGATCCAACGGTTAACCACCTTCCTGTTCAGGTCATCAGTACACCCAATCGAGGGGTGCCTCACGTTCTTTTTGCAAAGATGCGGTCGTCACTCGGGTACCTTTTGTCGTCATTTATAAGTTCTTCGAGGGATATAGATATACATTAGAGAGCTCGGGCCGAACATGCCCAAATGAACAAATCATTGACACGCCCGCCATGCGTACATGCCATTTCTAATTTACAACTGTACGGTAACCCCGACAGTAATATTGAACCACATTTGAATATTAATCATATTTGATTCATTGTGCCAATGACCAGGGGCGTAACTCAGCTTGATTTATGCTAAATCAATTTATCCGAGCTTCTGATAAGGGATTGTTACATAAATTATGCGGAAGGATAGATGCGCTAACGTACATACATTATAACGTTAACGACGACTTCCAAAATAATGAACGCGATAATTAAGATAGTAGAAACCTTCGTGGTTCTACTCAAGAAACACCACCAACGTTCTTATATAAAGTTGCTATAAAGCAAGCTTATAGCAACCGTGTTAAATGCTGCGTGTTCCAACTAAATCCTCTGGGATAGCAACGCATTAGTGGCTGACCTTATGTAGAATCCTGGAACAGCGGAAGGGATGGGTATATTAAGTGGACTGTATTTGTAATGTTGGCCAGGGGTTCCGGGGGCATATGACTGTACTGGTTCTGGCTTACATCAGACGCCAACTGCACCTTGAGGTGCTGGAAGCAAACCAGGGCGAACAGGCGAGCGGGCACGGATGGGCTTGGATGACCTCCGAGAACTGTTTTGAAGGACCACACACCGCGTGGCACTCTATATTCGGGTAAATCCACACAATCACCCGTCACAAAATATATTGTTTTATATTTATAACATGTAACGTCCGGGTCCAGATTTTTTCTTTTTCTACCTCTACACATAACATAGCGGTGTGATAGTACGGAGATGCTTGTCTCAGGCTCGAATTATCTACCTCCACCCGCTCGTCGGTGAAACCAAACAGATAAAGAGTGCGGGTAGTAGTTAATGAACATGAATGGGATAGAGGGTAAACGCGAGCCTATTTATACGGAGGCAACAAACCTTATTTAATTTTTGGATTGCTTACGTTCGTGGGTAGCAATGACTATTTACTATCGGGCGCTCGTAAGCTCGTTTGCTATTTCTATATTGTATTTGTATTTTGTACAAAAAGAAAATGGATGGCCCACTGCATGACTTCGTATTATGATGGATTCGATGTACAATATTTCCTGCTGCTTATGAGGCAGCAGTCACTAAACCTAATCTTTTTTAAGACAATTTATGAACTTGTGACAGAGTAACTTAAAATTATATCATATCCAGTTATCTACACCGTAGTAGAGGCTCCAGGCTTCTCCAATCATAGAGGAATTACTAGTGATCATCACCAGTTCATACAACCCCGTGTTCATTGGGAAATAAAGCTAATAATTTATCTAAATTGACATTGAGTTAGCGTGTTTTCGCTGATCTCAGCGAAAACACGCTAACTCAATGTTTAATTGTCGTTAACGTAAATATCAAAATACTTCGCTAGATATTCGGGGTACGTGAATGTAAATCAAATTATAACTTATGGATAAAATATAATATAGTACCTACTTTTAGTATTATTATATGGTCATCGTGAAATCTGTTAATTAGAACAACGCGAGACGCGTGTTTATGAATATAGCAAATTAGAATTACTCCTCGACTATAAGTTTAAAAGAAACATATAAAATTTAATTCAAACCAATCTCCTTTGGCTATTTGAAAGGTATGGCAAGATAAGGCATTCTAACATAGTTTTCAGTTCATAGCATTAGGTTTGTGACCGACCTGAGGTAGATTCCTAATTGAGTTTGGTTGTCGATCCCCTTAATACAAAAGCCACCATACCGGGGTGTCACGCTGAGTGTTCTGGGGTCTACCCCGACCCAGGACAGTGTAAGTAGCAAACTTCTGTTCTGGGTCTCGGCTTGTGTACTTGTCTTTACGTGTTAATTGCACTTACCGAATCTTAATGTGAGAATATCTGTGTAGAAACCGTTATTGATATAATAAAGCAAGTATTATTTTAGCAAACTATTGTCCCCGGTATGCAATAGCTATTTTATTGGGTGAACTGATTTTATTTTTATGTAAGAACAGTAACAAACGAACGGGTAAGTCACCTGATGTCAAATGATCACTGCAGCCCATGTACATCCACATCTAACCTCAAACAAAACTGAAATTCTGTTTGAGATTGTACGTAGATGCGTTACTGCTACTCCAGAAAACTAATATGGTCGCTTCGCTGTAAGTGTGTTCTGCAACCACACCTCTCCAACCGAAACACAAAACTGCTTTACGGATTAAGAGGGCAGCGGTGGTATTTCCCCGGATGAACTATAGTTCTACCATCAATAAAATGATTGCTACAAATGCTCATGCTATACATTCCTGTTTAATTAATAGCGTAAGGTGGCGTAGTATAGCGTAGCTTAGAATAGCGTTTCATTACAGCCTCTCCTAGTTGGAGAGCGGGTTAACTTTATTACTGGAATTGTTTTTACTACGCCAACTATCTGGTCGCTACGGGCTTTTTAATCTGATTTAAATTGAGAGATAAAAGTAGAGAGATCGAATAACTACGCTTATCCGTATTGTCATGGTTGCATAAAATTGTAACGAATTGATAAAGGGATTTAATAGAAATTTGCGTTCTGTGACGAGAATAATGCTGCTACAGATGATTACAATAGCGTTTATGTTATAATTTCTGAATTAACATGTTTATCAAAATGTCGTGTTGTAGAGTTTAATAGGTGGTAGGACTATAGTTCGTCCGGGGTGGTACCACCGCCGCCCTCATAAATCGCCGTGAAGCAATTCTTATGTTTCGGTTGTCGCGCATACTTCAACGAGGTGACGATCTTAGTCCTCAGGAGTAGTAACGCATCTTAAACCTGTTTCAAGCTAGATGTGGGTGTCTTGTGTGTAGTTCTACCCCCTTTTCATATATAATACATTTTACAAATATTCCAGTCAATATAATCAAATATCACTTCAAACGTATATTCTACAATCTACATAGTAAATAATATTCTACGAGCGTACATTTAGTTACGATGTTAATTTATATCTACATAAATAAAGTTGATATGTCCGCCTGAAATTTTAAAATAATTGCTATTTTCTTAGTTTATCTCTTGTTTATATGTTTATTTTCATGATCCTGAGACACAAGTAAAAAATTATTTGTCCATCTGTCTGTTTGCTTCATGAACAATATAAGAATGCTAGAGATGTCTAATTTTTACGCGCTTCCGCGTCCAAACGAGTGCTCCTAAACAAATGTTTGAGCTAATTTTGGAAGGGGCTGAACAAGTTTTGACAGGACTCATAGACAAATATTTCGCTTTACTTCTAGTTATAGACTACTTCTAAACCAAAAAAATCTAGAACGCAAATTTTAAAATCTTATCCGCGCATGCGCACCACCGATATCGCGCGTAGTAAAGTCATAACTGAATTCCCATATCTAAGTTTTCCACAAACGGTCCCTAATAAATGGAGGTAGTAACATATGAACATAAAAACTTAATTTTATTTATTAGACAGGTGGTCGTAAACGAAAAGGGAATAGAAATGAAATGTATGAAATAACAGAAACGGAGCTTTTACAGCTATTTTATTAATGGCAATACCTTTGTGACTTTGTGATGCGTTGTGAAGAGATGCGATTAGTTTTAACAGTTCTTTGTTCCATGCTCCTGAATATTATGACGCTACTTTCAAAAATACACAGAATATACAATTTTATAATTGACCATTTGCACTACTTATCGAATTACATTTAAAATTCTAACTTATCAGAACAAAATCCAGACTTGTTTCATTACGAGTATTTCAAAATACTTTCGTTACAATTTCCACTATGATAGGAGATAGAGATTTTAGAATTATCCACAGCAGATATACAGATTGCATTTTGGCCGACAACCTACGTACCAAAATACCAAACTCGACAACTTTCGTGCGGTCGCCTCATCTACGTATAACAGTTTCCATATTTCCATTTCCACCGAATTTCCAAATATGCAATTGTCTAAAACATCCTCCATTTTATTAACCGAAATATAAACTTTTCAAATTAAATTTCATATTAGATTTTAGCTCAGGAAGTTGGTTTTCCAATTGAAATTGTAGACTAAATTGCTATATCTGCATTACTGAATGCAAATGTACCATTAGCGTTAATTATAATGCTCTCTGCACTCTGAATCTGTACAAATATAATTGCTTAGTTAGGTACTTGGTTCTATTGAGTAATAACAGTTACGTTACCAGTTCTCTCACAGTTGTTTGTAAAACGTTTTGATCTCAAAAGAGTTGAAGTGTCACTGCGTTTTTCTAAACTTTATAATATAAAATTGTTTTATATGCATTCCGAACTTCTCGTATATCTTGAGAATACAACACAGTTTTTTTCTCGTAAAAACTTTGCGTAAAATTCCCATGGGAGTCAGTACAGTTTTCTCGATTAGCCAGTACAGATAGACAGACATTTTTTAAATGAGTTTTATATTTTGGTATCATGCAAGTGAGTATATTCAAGCTAAAATATTTTTTTGATATCACAGAAGGATCCATCTATCAGTTTCTAAATGTATGAACATATAGACGGAGTATACTAAGTGGAGTAGTGTAGTGTAAGTGTATCATCCTAATCGACCCAGCAGAAGAAAGGTCCGGTTCCCGGTTGGGTTGCCACCCTTGAAGATGAAGGTCTAATGTAAGTCTGTGTAATCTTATTTACCATCTTCGCAATCACCAGACCACCACTTGTACAACTTGCACTAACTTAGTGTTTGTAAGTCGATAAATTGTAGAGGATTTTCGAAGAGCTTGTAAATAAATTTGTTTATTCTGTTTACTATTTTTATACCCGAACACGCGTTTTCTTATGTCTCTCGAAATCAAGGGTTGGCAGTTCGTTGAAGGTTTTCGAATTTCCTGCAGCCCCTAGTTTGTGGCGGTAGGGGCGGCAGGGGTGGTAGTTTGAAGCATCTATACAACTTGGTAGGATCTTAATATTGATTGATTGCATTTTTGCAAGTGTTTCATGCGGGTCCAATCTTTATAAATCATTAATAATTTTATAATTTTGCCATCAAATTGACTGTAATTTGCAAATAATATGACTATATTCATCTGTGTATAAAATAATTGCCAGTTTCTAGGTTTTACGTTTCAATTTTCACACAAAAATACAAATAGAATACACAACACAAAATACCATACCATACCAGAAAATACTATTAATTCAAAATTAGAAAGTAATTAAAATATTAAAGAAATTCATAATTAGAAAACAGACATTGCTGGAAGTGTCCACTTTAATTATTATAAATTTGAAAGTGGCAGCCCTAGCCCTAATCTATTCCGGTCAACGTAAGCTCTCCGCCCGCAACAAGGGGCTCTCGCAGAAAGATTTGCCGCAGATTTATTGTTACTATATAAATCGCGCGCCTATTGCGTCGCGATGACTACATACAATAACTACATACAATAACTACATACGACAAACGAAATGAACATGAGGCTAGTGTTCTTCAGGACGTCATTTGTAAAATATGGCTATGAAGCCATGCCGTTACCGTGCCGGTTTGACACAGTTCGATGTCCGGTCAGGCAGTAGTGAGCTGTGAGACGTTGAGAGATAATGATGTTGTAGGACTTGTTGCTGAATTTGTGTTGCTTGCTACTGTGTTCTGGTTCGAAAGGTGTAGTACATTTGACATAGGAGCGTGGGTCTTAAGTTCATTTTATGGCTAACGATGCATCTGTAATCAGATTCAAATAGGATTCTTGTCTTGAAGTAATGGACAGAGGCCTGTGTCGACACCTCGAGCACAGCAGAACGGGAGCCGCAATTAATCTTTTGCTGACTTTATCGCGAAAAATCTGCGCAGACTCAATCTAGCACAGCGCATTTACCGGTGCGCCTGCGCAGAATTAAGAGCCGTTTACATGCTAAAAACATTGAATTTTTTTTACGGGTGTTACAAACGAGCATGCAATCCACTTGATGGTGAATGGGGTATATCATCCAGGGACATCCGTAATCAGCCCCGAATAGGATTGAAGTACCACCTATACCTGAAGACTAAATAAGGATACCTCGTATAAATGTAGAGGCACATGTCGTAGAGCTAAAAATGATATTATGGAGAGCCCTTGCTACACCCTTCACACCGGAATATAACAGCGTTAATTAATGCTCTGATAAAACATAATTAGGTGGGACGATGGTGCCTTCGAAGTCGAACCACGAGATGTTCTTCAATACACTTTTTACAATATTCTTAAATATATTTTTTACAAAGGACTTCAATACATTTTTTACAATATTAACGAGTTACAATGTAGGACGTATTTATTATAACTAGATTTGCCATCATTTGATACCGATCGTGAAACAAGCCATTTCTCAAAGCTATTAATTAAAACACGAAAACTTCTCTTCACTGATGACTTTTTAAAATATATCTTGTAGGGATAATAATGCTTTAAGTATAGCAATTTTTTTTGTATAATTAAATTGCACACACAATCATCCAGGTTGTCAAAAACTGGATGTTTGTGTATGCAAATAACTAAGAATCGAACCCAAAACACGCTGCATAGCAAACCGGTGTGCTGATCGTGCCAAACATAATATTTCGAAGCTTAGTGTTAAATAAATCGATAATAAATAATCAATAAACAATTGGAGAGCTTAGCGAGGTGTGTATGAAACTTAAGAGCTTTCTAACGCCAAGCGAATCAAATGTGAGAACGGGGCATAGGTCGATAATTCGCTTCTGTGTAATACGAGCCTAATGTGAGCTCAATCATTACTTACTATTACATCTCGGAGTCTATTCTATTCCAATATCACTGGACCTCACTTTCTGTGTTCAATTCATTTAATAACAACTTTCGCTCAAGTCTTGATCGGAAATCGGAAATTCGTGCAATTACATTCGAATTTCAATTTAAGAGACCGATTGAATATTTATACGTAATTATTCTTGAATATAGATTAGATTTGTTAAGTATAGATTTTCTATATCAAAAATGTAGTTTATATAATCGTTAAATATTCAAATATCACAATAAATAACTATCGAACATTGTTACGCTTGTCTTTTATATATTATACGGACGCGGATAAATTTTCTCTTTAAAATTATTTATGAGAACGTGCGTTTTGTGATAAAAAAATTAGTATTAACATGAATTATTTAAGCACACGCTATAAAACTAGAGCTTGACATAAATATTGCTATATATATTTTTTTATTTTATTTATTTATTTTATAAACTTACATCTATCCTTACAGACTAACACCCAATACGATAGTGTAGACAATTTTACATTTTTGAAACTTAAACTTTATACTCTATTCTAAACAATACATAATCACTTTTAAGTACTATTATAAGATAATATATGAAGCACAACCTTTGCGAATTCATTCAAGTGACATGAAATGACATCAAGTTTTTCATGTGCCTGATTGAATGTACAGAGTTTTTGTACAATTCTGTTCCGAAATTTCGGAAATATTGAAGCAAATGTACTTTTGCAAATGTTTTAAATGAAAAATAAATGGCCCTTATCTTTATCTAATAAGCCTTTGTTACTTAAGTAAATAAATAAATTATTACTATTATTATCGACCTATTGGTGGATTGTCCCACTGCTAGACATACGTTTCCGCTCAAAGCATGATCGACTAAGCTAACCAAGAACAGATTGGTTGAGACACCTCTGAGGAGTACTTTCTTTTAACGTAGAAACAAATAAAGTTTACTTTGTAATTTCGAGATGCGATCGTAGTAGTACAATGGGGTTCCCCCATCTTACTACTTCTACTCACTCCTTATACCGCTAAAAAAGGAAAATATATACCTCCCTGTAAATAAAATTTAAATGAGGGGATATTATTTCCAGTCTGATATTTCCAGAATTGTTTTACGGTTTTGCGGAAACCATCTGTCTCGCTGCTGGACATGCCTCTTTGCCCACAATTGGGGTCAGCCTGAAAAGTACTTCATCTATACGGATTTGTCTCCACCAATCCCATCCTCCGATCACACGGGTTAGTAGCCAAACTGTTTCAAATATTTTCTACTCATAAGGCCTACGATTAAATTTGGCGATTGCAAACCATTGATAACAGTCAGAACCGACACCTTAGCGCGCCTTTCGAATCACAGAGAGCTGTTGATTAAACCTTAGTTGCATTTGGTGTATCTCCTGTCGGAAATTGCGAACCTTGTACATATCTTGATACAATTCCATTACATAATAAGTATACCAAGCTTTTCTCATCAGCTTCGGCCGATGCGTCCGCTAATAACTGTTGCAACAGAGCCGCGGCGCGTCCGAAGCGGCTCGTAAACTTACGAAACGAGAGCTGCACACAAATAAACGACAACAAAGGGCTTAGCGTAGGGTTGATAGATCAACGATATTTGACTGGATTTTCCAAATTATTTTTATACAGAATTAACCGTTGTCACTTGTTTTAATTTGTTCCAGTTAATCGTATTACATTTTTTTTCTTTGTGTGAGAAAAGTAGGAAACGAGTGTGCAGGCCACGGGATGTTAAGTGATGGGTATCTGCGTCTAAACTCAAATGGGAACGAAGTCCTACCCGACAACCACATGTCTCTAACCGTCACACAAGAATTTCTTCACGGTGGATTATGACGACGACGGTGGTACCACCCTACAGGATCTATAGCTCTACCATCTATTAAATAACCTAAGATGTCTTGCGCTAAACTCGCCGCGCGGCTTACGTACATAACCAATCAACAAAGTTAAGCAATGTCGGGCCCGATCGGAATTTAGATGGGTGACCACTAGTGGATAAATTTCATGCGCGCTTCCGTGCTTCGGAGGGCACGTAAAGCCGTCGATTCCGGTTGTTATCATGGGATAGCAGTCAGTCAGTAAAATTGCCATTTTTTCTGAAACGTTATAATGTTTTTCATTTTCATGTATGGCAAGACAATTCAATATTCGTTGTACTGAATTGACTCTATTATCGTTAAGGACTATCCTCACTAATTTTTACTTACGGTAACCCTAATCCGGCAAAAATAGGCCGGCACGCTTCCTAGTGGATCTGAGCGCGCGACGCGACCAAATTAGTTACGGAATAGCCGCATATAGCCCGCGGACGGTTTTCCCGCTTCCGCGAACATCTGCAAACTGCAGAGAATTCGATATTTTTCTAACACACTTCCCGAGTGTTTAACCCGAGTACAAATCTCTCTGGATCGACTGCTGACAACATTAATACATCATCTAGCCGTAACTGTCCCACTACTGTTTTCATCTTAAAACAAGAAGGTTCAGACCGGAGTTCACCGCGCTGGCCTAATTATTGGCTGGCCACTAAGCTAATATAATTATGTCTTACCAGCCAATACAGTCATTACCAGCCAATACAATTAGACCATAAAGCAGAAGCGCTTCAAGCGTCATCTGCGGCAGACGACCGCCGTCTTTATTTCTGCTTTATAACACCAATGTAGAGATGCTGTGTTCTAGTTTGAAGGGTGAAGTAATAGTAAGCCAGGTTCACTTATTCGAGACGTCAATCATCTCACTTAGTCCTCAGGAATTCGTTCTGTATGAAGTTACAGATGTGTATGGCCGGTGTAGACAAAGGCGAACCAATCATATTGTCTATTCATCATTCGCTGTTTCAATTATATTGTCTATCAAATATTAATCAAAACTTTTCTGTCAATCAAATATGAACGAAATGTACTTATGGCACGTAATACTTATGAATACGTTTGAATTATAACACATTTTTTGAACGAAAATAAAATAAAGCCCTAGGGCAAAGAAACAATCGGAGTTCACTGTGCCGGAACAGATAAGTGACGCAAGAATAAGCAAAGATTGTGCAACGCCACGCTATGTAGTTTTGGTTCTTTGCCAATAACTTACCGTTGTCGGGTTCAAAATACCAAGGAATCTAGCGGAAAATATCAATGAAAGTCACTGCTACTTACCGATATGAATAACTGCTGCTGATATTGCCATAAGTAGTTGCAACAACTCAATTGACTCAACTCAATAACTTGACTAATAATAGACAGGTGGTAGAACAATCGTTCATCTGGGGAAGTACCACCGCCGCCCTCATAATCCGCCGTAAAACAGTTGTTGTGTTTCGGTTGGAGAGGTGCGGTTGC
>DWKL01002538.1:0-12592 GCA_018249415.1 Phareas burnsi | reverse complement strand
GTGTTAAGACAACATACTGCTAACTTAAGCTGTTATTATTAATATGCCAAATATTTTTATAAAATATAGTAGATATTTTTAATACTAATTATATATGTTAACTATAATTCCATTATAGTTTTTAATAATGAAAGAAAGTGTAGTTTTCAGGATATAACTCTGCCTCTTGATTCAATTATTAAGTAACTTAATAGAATTTTAGGTCAATTTGTGGTCGCTTTTGTATAGAACTCTTTATGTAATCGGCGTTAGCTAAAAAAATGTTCAAGGGTACCAGTGATGTAATAACAACCGGGAACCTGCATGTCCATTATTGTTTCTGTGATACGAAAAAACTTATACTCCATAAACTATTCTTAAGATAATAAATTAACGTGTTAGTCTCTGTGTCCGTATTCTCTCCACCGTCACAAAGTACGAAGAAATAAAGCACATTTATGGTCACGTAAAAAATAAATATGTCCTCCCTTGTAAGTCTTGTGACAATAGGAAGTAATACTAGAGGGTGTTATCTGTCGACGTCAACCACCTTCGAGTGTTCCCAGACCAACAGATAACATTGACCGCATCAAACAAAAGGACGCTCATAAACTTATTTTGTATTGGGGGACGATTCGTTACTTTGTTGTGAATAAGGGCGCCGTGCGGTTGCCACTGCGTTATTTTCAACGTGAAATATGGCATGTTGAATTTCTTACGTGTTCAGTGTCAGTTTCCATTTATGTTATTCTTCAGATAATATAGTATATCTGGGAAAGTTTATTAATAGGGAGAAATATAAATAGATAACAATTAAACATATTTATATATATGTTTTTATTATTATACTTAATTATTTTTATTTCCACCAAAACTTTCGATAGATCTAGAGACGTTTATATCGAAGTTCGTTCGGTCGTTCTCAATGTATTTAAGTTTAACTTATTAAATCTAAAACATATAAAAAGATTAGGTTTAAGGATAGACGATATATTTACACCTAACCTTAATAATAAAGGTGTCCATATTGTAAATTGTAATAGAAATAAAATTTATTTTTATTTTCAATTTTATTTATTTTTTTATGTAAACAAACAAATTAATAACAGTATCAGTTAACACTGAAAGTAAAGTTGCGAATTAAAGAGTAACTGGTCGAAGGAAAAATCCCAAGAAGAAACTAAAACAAGTAAAATGTTGGAAGCTTTGTTGTAAGTAGTCGAAGTTTTTTCACTCTCGATCAGTCAATATGAAAGCGGTTGCACTTTTGCCAATAAATCAATGCTACAAGTTTAAGAAGTAGGAAGTTATTAGCGTTCCTTTGTTACGTCACTTTCCTAGCGTTATTTCGAGAAAAATGCTACTGTGAATTAAAAAAGTAGCCAAATGCGCGTCAGGCCGCGCATAGAGAAGTTTTTTTGTATGTTTGGAGAGTAGCAAACGGGCGTGCAGGCTACAGGCAGTGCAGGGTTAAATGGTTACTGCAGCTCATGGATACCTAACTTCAAACAAAATTGAATGCTATCTGAGGTTGTGCGCAGATGAGTCACTACTCCTGAGGACAAAGATGGTCACCTCGCTGTAGGTGTGCCCGGCAACCGCACCTCTCCAACCGAAACATAAAAAATGCTTCACGGCAAATTATGAGGGCGGAGGTGGTATTTCCCCGGATGAATGTTCTATCACCTATTAAGTGTTCCGTAGTCGGGAAAAACGTTAGACTTTGTAGTAGATTTACATTTCATGGTATTTTTGTAGAATTTAAAGACATTGTGAAAAATAAAAACGATTTTGGCAGTTATTCATCTCAAAATTACGTATAAAAATATTCAATGTCTTAAAAGCTACATAGCATATATTATTCAAATAAATCTTCGGTAAAAGTGTTTTTAAGTACAAGTTCCTTAATTAGTTTGGGAATTTTCTAAGAATTACAGCGGTAGGCTGGGGGAGGGGGGATTTTGACTGAAGGTGTAGAGATTAGAGCGTAGATGTCTCAGCGACATCTTTTGAATAAATTTCTTGAAGACGTTAGAAGCGCATATTTCAACAAAACCTTTAGATTTTTTCAGAATAAAGTGGCAGTGATATACGGACAGACAGGTGAATAAACGGACATTATTACTTTCGTTTTCACTTTATGGCTACGGAATTCTTAAAAAGCAAAGAAATATTCGAAACACCAAATGGGTATGGGTCATGTTTTTAGTTTTTAATAAATCCAAAATAAATTTTAAACAGCTACATGGAAAATCCATTATAATACGGAAAACAAAAATGGGTCACTGCGATATCGATACCTCGAATTTAAAAACACGTGTGTTGAGAGAAAATCTCCCAGAACAACAGCATTTCCGATGCATTCCCAACACCTTCAAAACAACGTTGAAATTGTAAAACGATGAAAAAACTGTAAACAGCAGGTGAGTAAAATACACGTACGTACATTGTTGAAGCTGAACGCAACGATCACACCCGGGCACGGCACTCTTTGATCCTATATTTTCACATGGCTTTGTGCCCGACGCTAGGCTGACAAGCGTGCAGGCCAGACACAAAAATAAGGCTTTAACCGTGTCATGGTAAGCCTGCCGCCGACGGCAAAGGCTCCAGTACAAATTCGACTCGACTTGCCCTTCCCCTCCATTCCTCTCTTTCCCCTTATGTACTGCCGAACGTCTATAACGATGTAATTTCATGAGGAAAACTTTTGTACGACTCAGTTTGTTATTTCGAAAATAAAATTATGTTTATGTACCATTATCCGAAGACATCATTGTCTGTAATGACACGGGAAATATTTATTTTGGCACGCATCTTAAAAATGAATTGCAATCGTAGCTGTAGTATAATCTCGCTGTAGATATCGATAAGTCTTTCGATATCTACAGCGAGATTATTCGGCAAGTATTTCTCTTAAAAACCTAAATTTAAATTAAGTGGGAAGTCAACAGGGTCCGGATAAGATTTTTCAAAAGGTTTCGAGTCTATAATGGTTGAAAGCGCAATCTTTCAACTTGGCCATCGGCAGACGTTCGAGCGTCACCACGACCAAATAACTTCTTTTGCTATTGGCGAGTTCTATTCAAGCGCCACAAAGCCTTTCGCTTACCATGATTGATCAAAGCCTTATTGTAAATTCCTCAATGCATTTTGCCAGTTATTAATAAATGCTAATAATATATTGTAAGGTTTGGAGTTTTTCAAAATTATGTTGAACATATTTACCCACACAATTGTGTAGAACATATTTACATACTAAATTTTCCGTTGAAAAAATATCAGTATTTAATGATGTACAAAATAAATAATTACAGAAATTAAAAGAAATCTTCATGAAAATTTCATGTGTAATTTGTTGGTCTAATCTTTTATAACGAAACGTAGCGGTCTTTACAGATAGTAAGGGTACCGTCATCCTAAGTCTGGTTGTTCATCCAAATACCTCATTATAAGTTTTAACAACGTGAAACACAAAGATCTCTAGAAAGCAAGACGTGACGTGGAGATAGAGGAATGTGCCAATTGCCGTTTATAAGTTTTTCGTGTTTCTATTAAAATCAGTTTTTTTTATAAGTACAATTTTATATGCTCAATATCTCTACTAATGTACATTTTTTATTTATCATGGTATTCATACGTCGAAGTGACATTTGTAATCTAATATGAAACATTATGAGGTTCATAATGTTGAACTATAATGTTGATCAATAATCCTTGGAATATTTGGTTTATGCAATAACGTAATAGTCAATGTAGTTAAAATTTTGTACCAAGGTAATAGCAACCGAAATAATTTTTGCTACAAATTTCTTCACGAAGACATCTCTTGTCAAGCGCGAGTCACATCATTATGAAGTGTATTTCAACACGCCAGAAGGAAATAGGCATGACAGACGGGATATCACAGAACCTCTTGTGAAATAAGTTGCCTTGTATTATTGCTGCAAAATCGAAAAAAAAGTTATTTTGGGTAATATATTTATTAGCATAGAACATTTTGAGTTTCCGAACCTATCATTCATATATGAACGTAGGTAGGTCTAAGGCAACAAAAAAATATTCACGAAATATAGTAAACCGCGTGTGTGCGAAATATAGTAAATGAGGCACATGTTATTAACATTCTTGGCGGAAAAAACTATATCGACTTATTTTAGTTTGTTTTTTGTGGGTGTTTGTTTTTTTTATGTTTGAAGAGGAGCAAATTAGTGTGACCCTGATGTTGAATAGTCACTGGAGCCCATGAACACCTACATCTATCCTCAAACAGGACTAAAACCCTATCTGACGTACGTAGATGCGTTACTACTCCTGAGGACTAAGATGGTTGCCTCGCATGTGAGTGCAACCGACAACCATATCTCTCTACTCGAAAAAGAAATATTGCTTCATGGTGGCTTGACAGGGCAGCGACGGTGGCTTTCCCGGTCGAACAATAACTCTACCACCTATGAAAAATATATTTTATTTCAAGTTTTTATGAGTCTAAATAACAGTAAGATTCATATTTACACAAACTTTTCTATGTCAATTCATGAATATGTTCGAATTATCCCAATATCCATAACATATAAGGAATAACAACTTGTGTTTAGATGTATAAAAGAAACTAAAGCATTGTGACATTCTTTATTATTTCCGCTTTGTTTCACATACGAGTTTCACTGATAAAAGAAACTTCAAATAAACGTATAAGCTGGTTAAAGGAAAGTATTATTATTCATTTTTGTGTACAAATATTTATATAGAACCTTCGGGAAAAGGACACTATATTTACTTGCGCAAAAATTAATACTGTTACATATCTGGTAAAATACATCCATTGAATTAAATATCTACGTCTTTGCTTATACGTACGTTTTTGCTAAGGCTGAGATCACTCTTCCCGGGATTAATAAAAATATTGAAATTCATGATTAAAGTAAATTTCGTAGTTTTCAATACCTACTTAATTTTACCATTGCATTTCGACAAAGTGTACCTTAATATAAAACTATATTTTACCTGTAACTTCGATCACATGATATTAGTAGGATTGTTATGCAGACTATTAATAAGTACACTGAAATATAACATTAGAATTTTCAATTTAGTTTAACATAAGAATATTACGTAGCTAACTCAAACAAACTACATTGAAACATAGCTAAGTATATCCTGTTGCTGATTTTCTTTTAATCTACTGATGAATCTACTGATGAATTGTAGTAATTATTTAGATATGTACAGCACAAGCCGATGTAGTAAGTAGTCAAGGGGTTTTTCTTTAGACTTGGTTTACGTATATTAACATTTGGAACTTTGGTATTTTATAAAAATTAAATAGTGCAGCGTTTAATCAGTCAAAACTATTTTAAAATTAGTTCAGTTGACCTGGAGACTATCCCCCAAAAACATACAAACTGATGTTACCTCTTCATAATACATGTACAGACTGTACATGTATTATGAAGAGGTATTATAAGAATATTCAATAGATTAGTTTTTATTACCAAAAACGATAAATCTACATATATAAATAAGAAGCGTCTTTATAATATTAGAATGTAACTGTTAAAATGTTTACTCTTTATGATCCAAAAATCGTTCCACAAATTCATAATTAGCGTAACTTATCTCATTAACACATTAAGCGATATAAACGATATTGATGAAGCGAAGCGCCTCACGGTTTGTGGATATGTTTATACAAACAAACAGACACCTATCTGTATCCGTTTTGAGTTTAATCATCACATTAATTAGTCATTGTGTTTAAACAGACGTCTGTTTGTCCTTCGTCGACAATTAGTTCAAACAACTATTACACTATTGACAGACAAACTCTAAGATAATGAATACCGTAATTAAAATGTCCACAAAAGGTTTTTGAAGATATACATCTTTTAACGCGATATGAAAATCATATGAGAATATTTTTTTTCGAATGGAAAAGAATTGCACGCGCAGATGTAATACACGATGAAGTTAGTGTCCAATAATTATTTTCTTAACGATTTGAAGTTATCTAAGTAGTTCGCAAGTAACGTAAATATGATGCCTGGTTTATTTTTATACATAAAATATCAAACATATATTATTTAATGTAAATAAATATGAATGAAATCATTTAAAAACATATTAATTCCGTGCGCACATAAGTACATACACGCTTTTTATTTTATACGAGTATGCAGCTCGATTAGTTTAAAATAAGTATTTACATTTTTTGGAAAGTCCGACACGTGATATAATGAATATTCAAAATCTTAAAGTTTAATTTATTACTTGTTGATTTTATACTTAGGAAGATTATTTCTATAGGCGCATTAGAGATATACGACGAGAGAGACATTTTAAGATGCCATCATGCATCAAAAGACAGATTAAATGATATGGATTATTATAATTTTCTTTGTGAATAATTTGGTATAATTTAATTTTTTATTTAGCATGGAAATCTTTGAAAATGTTAATATAATGAAATTACTAAGATACAAGGGACGTCAACAATGTATAAACGTCATATTTCTAAAAGTTAAAATTTAAATCAAGCATCAGTACCCGAACTAAATAATTTAGTCGGAAATATTAACAATTAATTCTTCATACACATCTCTCTCATTCCAACACAGAGACACGTAAACTTCCATATTAAGTAATGCAACTTAGACTGATGCGCGATCAATAAGTTTACTTAGTAACCGCTTTGTCTAAATAGCATCATTTACCCAAATGAACCTCCAAGTCCGTTCATAAATGATACATTTAAATCTATTAAACAAAAAAGTCACAAACAACACAGATTTGGAAATATGAATTAAAGTTTTGCAGATTGATGATTGATAGGTATATAAAACATATACTTTTATCACATTAGCATACACTAACAGTGGTTAATAGGATGTAGAAATTGGTGGTGACGTTTAAAAGTTCTCCAGCCTATAAATATAATAAAATAATATGTGCTAACAAATAAATCCATTTTCTATTCACCATTACTAGTTAAAGATGTACGTGATTTATAATGACGTCTTAGCAAATGTATTCTGTCTATTGAAGTGTTTCAATTTTGTTTAATATTGATTATTTATGGGTACTGTTTAACAGGAAAAGTTATTTTTATTTTTTGGTGGTATTAAGTTATCAAAAAAGCTTTAAATGTATCGTGGTACATTTAGAGCTTTTTTGTGTGTATACATTTGTGTTTTAGGAAAAGATTTAAGGATGATGATTGATAAAAAAATTTAAAACTTCCGGAAGCTTCGATGATCTATGTATTTAGTGAAATAACAATAATAACCAAATTTTATATAGACCATAATCAGGTGAGAGTGATAGATCTAAACACTTTACTTATTTTAATAATGTACACTTATTTTAAAAACATCTTAAACAACATCGAATTTACAGTAAATGGTTACTAACAAAAATTAAAATACAGTTCACAAAATAATTACCATCTACATATCAAGTATTTACAGAGTGGTTTTGGCAGAATTTAATTAAATTATTATAACTATTTAATGATTTTCCCGCGAAGCCAATTTTATAATAATATCGATGGTATCGGTCCGGATGTTTCGAGCTGAATTAACAGATAAGAACAATTTCCCATCAACCAACGTTGCGAGCCATCAAATGGTTGAGGGTTATTATCTATCGATGGACCTATCGGTTTCGCGGATAAACAAAACTAATTAAGCGTTTTAATTAATCCCACCATTCGGTGTTTTGTTACCGTAATTATTGATCTCCTCTTGCATTGCAGGGGCTTACAGGGCGATATGAAAAGATACATTCCCCGAGGTTCATCACTAATATCCGTTACAAATCATTATTAGTTTCCGTTGTATGAGGGTCTTATAGGCTCCCATCCAATTATAAGTTTATCGATGGGATACTAAAAGTAAAATAATAATTTATATGCTAAAAGTCAGATAACTGCTAGTAGTTCAGTTGAGTGGTCTGACAATTATTTATCTACCGTATTGTTCACTGTGGGCATACAATTTTGTTAAAAAAAAAAACACTTTTTGCAGCATACGTTTTTATTTAAGATACGGCATCTATCATAAGTTATAGTCCTAACTTTCTCTCATGGATGTTAGTGAAATATGCTATCTACATAATTTGTATAAAAAAATAAAAACATTAAATAAGCAAGCAAGAAAGGGGTGACACTAAAAGGGTTAAGCGTAATTTTTAGTACTGGGAGACGTTGAAAGAAGACGTTAATTTTATACAACCGTGCCAGACTGGTGCTCGCCGAAAAAAACTAATTCAAGCGGAAATATTATGTTTAAGAAAAGTCTTTTCGTTTAAGACGTGTTGATTACAAATTGTGCAAAACGGAGTGCAAAAGTGCGTTTTTTAAACGTTTTCTGCATAATTATATTTTATACGTACAAAATAGTATGTAGAAATTTATGATAATACTGAAAAAAATATGATAAAAATACATCAAAAGTTACAGGTATTTAAAAAATGCGCAACGGGTACTTTGTAGTTATCCAACTCAAACATAAATATTATTTTTAGGAATTGAATATTTCCAAATTTTAAAACATATATCATGGTTGTGTGTGTTTATAACTCAATCAAAACGAAATGGCAACACGTGGCATACGCAAAAACACAGTGCACGCATTTGACATTTCGACAATTCCGTGTTTCCTAATTTGAGGCCTCCCAAAGATTGTACTCATTAACAATTTGAGTACAAACCGCAGTCTGGAGTAAATTGCCCCATCGGACGAAATGCCTTTAATACTCCATTCCACAGCGGAACATAATCCCCTTGTACTTGTACTTGTAACGAGGCTAATTGAACTATCGTTACTATTAGTTAGAACACGAGAAATGCCTCAACGCGCTTCTCCCAATTCACAGTGAAAAGTAATAACTGCAAATCCGAAAACGCTATATAAAAATAAAAAAACTATCAGCTCAACAGAAATCTGCTTGTAACATCGTCAAAAGTGATTTCGATACGTTCTTGTTTTTTTTCCAGCTGAAAGTATGAAAGCTTCCAGTTATTTATTCATCCGCCCGCTACAACAAAACTGGGCCCCAATACGATTCAAAAAGGTTGCAGGTATAAGCGCCACTCCAAAGAGTGTAGTATCCGGTACTACGGACTAGATTGAATCCTGAATGAAATTGGACAAGCTTAGGATTTTGTAAATATTTGTTTTGCTCTGATTTTTCTAATAGAAATACTAATTGACGTGCTAACAGACGACAAAATCTAGCCATTTTAAACATTTAATAACTTAATATTAAATTGAAATATTCATGGATTTCATGAACGATTTTCAAAGGTTATTTTAAAATGTCTACATTGACGTAGTGACCATAACCCATCCATACGTAGGAGAACCTAAGGCCGGTTACTCAGCTATTACTGGCGTTGTAATGCATCAACTATATTTTATATCCACTGGATTACAATACGAATTTATTTTACAAATTTCTATCGACAATAATTTGTTAATGGAGTAAATTAAAAATAACTTGCTTGTTAAAATGTAAAAAGTATAAATAGACAATAATTATTCAAATCTGCTTAGAGATAAATTCGACTGAACGTCTCCTTTACAGACAGAACTGGTTTTGTCAAGTGGCTAAACTATATGTTATTATAATTACGATTGAGATATACTCACAAGTTACTTTAATCAAAAAACATAATAAAACTTACGGCATTGCTATGTGTTTGATCGGTCTTGAGCTCCTTGTGATTGGAGAATTGCACGTAGACTGCGCGCCCACGCAATTGCGCCACGCAGCCTGCAAAATACGCGACCATTGCCACCGCTGATATCTCCTCTGCCATCTCGAGGAATGCCTGATAACAAAGATCTTGTGTTAGTGGATAGAACATTTCTTATTAGGTACCTAATTGCGTGTTCGAACTTCGTTCGAAATGTTCCATGGAAATACACAAAAACAAATACGCAAACAGTTAGATCCAAAATTTATATCTAAATTCATCATTCGATGTTCTGGAAATACATGAATCTTGGAATTTCAATACCCACGATAAGCCTGTCTTCTGACCAAAATAATTTCCGGTTAGTGAAGGAATTACCAAAGCTTTGTCATAAGGAGAGGCTATTTATACATTTCCAAACAATTAAATTAATCCTTATAAGATGATACAGTAAAGGTATAAATATGCTAGTATACATTTCGAAGGTAAAATATAGAATCTTTCGTGTCTCGATTACGGTGGCCATCACATATGTCTGCTTTACAACAGCAGTATAAACGCTGCAGTGTTCTGGTCTGAATGGTGTAGTAATGCAGAGATATTTATTCGGGCGTTTCAACTTAGTCCGCAATAGCATCAACTCATCTGTGGCTCTCAGGTAGGGGATTTAATCCTACTTCGTGTTGATCACAGATGTTCATAAGTGATAGTGATCATATAATTACCGTTAAATGTGACCTGCATGCTCGTTTGATACTTTTATGCAATAAAAAATAAATAACTATTTATTTTTATAAATAAATGAAAAACCATTAGTATCAAACACAATTATGTAACGTGATTATAATATCGAAAATACAGGAAACGAAATAATATCTATAAATTATTGATATATATATACTATGCTAACAAAGAATAAATAATGACGAATGCAGTGAATACAAATGGACTCATAAATTGAGAAGGTAGTGGGTCTACTGCGACAACTATCACCTCATATCGCCTAATCTAATCGAATATACTGGGAGTCGGGAGCGAAAATGGGAATGAAAGATGACGTGTCGAGAGGTCTTGCTCCGCGTCTGTCGTACCCATATATTTTATTCCGACGCTGGTATTTGCTATCTAATTCACTACGATGTATTCGAGATAAATCGATATGAAATTCTTGCAATTTATAAATGCATGTGAATATACTTTGCGACGTTCTTGTTTGCGTGCCGCTTTATTGCTCCGGAATTAGGATGTACGGGTTCCGATATTATTATGAGATCACCAATTTCGTGTTAATCTAAAATGCTACTATTGAAAATTCTATACTGAAGCATGTCACATTTACGGTTGGATATATGACACAAAAGCACAAACACTCGAAATATCCGCGAATATACTATTACAATTTCTGTTCGAATTGAGCGTACGAATGTATCTCTAAGCCTGTGCAAGAGTACCGTGCAGAGTCGTTTTGTGTTTGCAGTAGGTAGTATGGACTGCAATTAATCGACATCGTACCGAACCATACATAAGCCTAGCAGCGGTGCGAACTGATCCAACGCATATAGACTGCATCATTCCCCAAATGCGTTATGATTTCCACCACCATTTTAGAGGGAAAATTTAGCTTACTCGCGTCCTATTTCACGTGCACGCCATTTTCGACCGCAGCCTCCTGCTTTTGGCATTTGAACATGGCCGACCAACGTACAAAATACGCGGCCCCGTATGGAAGTAAGCCGCAAATGAAATGGAATTTGTTTGCGTTAAATAAAAAAATGGGCAAGAGTAATCCAAATAGATATTTAAAGGGAACAACAGATTTACGATTAGTGCATTTACCGCAAACTGCGATAATTTCATGCAAAAATGGGTTCTGATATATACAGTAAAGTCCACTATTTCACCTATACATTTATTCACCCCAACTTGGGTGCATCCTCAATATTCAAAATATCACGAGTATATACACCTTCAATTTTTTTGGTATTTGTCTCCTAACAGCACCTCAATTATATCCACCCAGACTTGGTATCTTGCCTACCGGCTGTTGAAGTGTAAGCAAGTAAGTGTTCAGGGACTACCGAATTCCATAAAGACGAGAAAAGCAGAATTCATCTTCAGTTAAGTCAGTGAACCAGTGAAACTTCAAACGATATTACGATGTCGTCTAACTATTCGTGATTGAAAAAAAAATGTATCGTAATTTTATAATCGTGTATTTAAATTTGTTAAATAATATCATAACTGAACTATCCTTCAAACGTATGAATAACACAATAAGACACCGAAATCATAACGAGACGATACTACGATTAATATAAATCGATTCGCGTGGTTGCGTCTTTTAATTATAAAGTGGTACTGTATAAAAATCACCGTTTCGTTATAAAATAAATGTGATTGATTAATAAATTAGGCAAAACGTCGTCTCGAATGAAGTGGTGTAAATTAATGGAAGTGTAGCACCGCGGCAGCGAGCGCCGATCGTAAAATAGTGTCAACGGCTTTTTCGTTTTAATCACCGAGAGTGGAGGCGATTGTCCGCGCCCACTCACATCATGTTTGCCCACCTCTCCGCAGATGGCGCCTTTGTAACTGGACTCTGGGAGCTTCGGTTACCATCGACAACAGTACTTTTCATCATCCTCTCGGGGCTCACCAAAGGACTGAAGCCTGGACAGCCATCGAGTGCTTTATATTGATTAGTTTGAAATAATATAGCACAATGGCTGATTGGTGTCAGTGATGTGTCGATAATTTACTTTCAATGTATGATATACAAATTATACATGAAAGTAAACACATTAGGATAAAATATAAGAAGTTATGGTTATGACTTTCTTAATTTTCATTAGTGTCCTGTTACTCGAAACTTATTAAATTTTATCTATCTTAAAAAATACATTTCGCAGTGACATT
>DWKL01002537.1:0-12593 GCA_018249415.1 Phareas burnsi | reverse complement strand
GAGAGTATGACGTCGCTCTACATAGCACGTCTCTATGGTGCCAGGTGGGAGATCTGCTAGTAATTATATTATCTATTTACGACTAACAATCATCTACCATTTTTTTACTTCACCGAACTGCTTACCATAGACAACGTGCAAATTTTAATGAAACACTGAATTTCACGTGATGTTTGCTTATATTTTTTGTTTTTATCCGATTGCGAGAGGAGAAGGGTTGTTTTTCAAGATGTGTAATGTTAGACGAAAATTTAAAAAATCGTGTATGTACTTATGTACGCACTTAATAAGTTATACTTCTTTGGCGTAAATGACAAATGGTGTTTTGTTCACATTGAAATAAATTTTATCGGACTTAAACAATAGATGACATATAGTTATATGCTACGAATAATAACTTAAAATAAATAACATTTTAAACAAATAACATTTTAATTCAATACAATGAAACAGGTATAGCATGTGTACGTTACTTATGAATCTGAATAATTTTAAATCCGTAAATAAAATTATCATAATAAAAATAATTCTCATCGGAGACTAACTTCGTCATCATTTTACTTCTGCGTGCGCAACTTTTGTTTCATTCGAAAAATTCACCCATCTGATTTTCATAACGCCCTAAAAGATGTATAACTTTAAAAAACCGATACATCCTTCACTAGAGTTTTGCCAATCCCATCCCTAGCGAGCAGTAGAGAACAGAGATTTGACAGTTCGGTTGCGCGCCGTACTTTGGAACAGTTTTTTTTATAATTAAAATCTTTAATAGTATCTATATCTATAGGCTGTAGTCAAAACATCGTTAGATTCGTTTTACAAATCGTTACAAATGTCAAAAAATAAAAATGGTGTCTTAATTTGCTTTTTTCGGCGCGGCATATGCGACTTAATTGTTCAAATGTTTTTGCAGTCAATATTTCTTCGCTTGTTCCTATAATGATTTTAATCTTTCCCCATTTATGACACCTTAGATAATATCTCTTTCGCTCAGGTTGCCTGGTAAAATATACTTTTAGAGTTAACCATCTTTTGTACCACGTTTATTTGGTACAATATATAATAAATTAAATATAGTGTTGCAAATATTATGGCATTCAATGTATCTTTTGTATTACTATTTATTATAGTAATAAAATTATGTAAACTGGTTTTCTGTTGAAGGTAAAACTACTTAGCGTATAAATCTGAGATGGTCATAAAATAAAATATATACGCCATCATTATTTTATGCCTTTTTTACCGCGCAAACTTTTTGTCTATGGTTACCAAACCATGTTTTGTCATGGATAAGAGTATTGATTTATTGTAAAAAGAACAAAATAAGAATGAAGCTAGTGTTGCCTGGCAGCGTGAGTAAAGCAAAGGTCTACAAAGTTAAGCAAGGTCGGGCGCGATCGGAAGTTGGATGAGTGGCAGCTAGTGCCTAAATTTCATGCGCGCGTCCGTGCTTCGGAGGTCAGGTTAAACTGTCGGTTCCGGTTATCCTTAAATAGCAATCGTTAAGCCTTGTCACAAACCTTATTTGCGGTTTAAAAACGTTTGGCACAGGTAGGTCAATAATCCCTACCTCCTTCGATTAAGCAGTGTTGGAGTAGTGTGGTTGATTATGCGCCAGGCCTTCTCTACTGGTTGCAAGAAACCAGTGTTAAGTGAGACATAAAAAGGGTTGCAGCCAATATGAGGGAGAGAAAAAGTAAGAAGGGGAAAAAAATAGAGGTTATTAACGCTGTTTCCGCTATAAACGAAGTCGTTTGACCGCCAAGTTTGTCCTTAATACGTCTAACACAGAGTTCAAGAAAAAGGAGAATTTAAAATAATTTTTATTTGTATATATAAATAAGCAGTGCACTTAGATATATTTTAATTAGCATATTAATTACCTTGGTTTTTACTGCACTAAACTTTGTCTTGAAGTTTATGAGACGTCTATCAAATTACAATCATAAAAATATATTAACATAAATTAGCTGAAAATATCTTGGTATTTTTAGTATTATTTTGGATCCTGAATGTTAATGTGATTCATTTTTACTGGTCACAAGTACAGTGTCCACGTCGAGAGTGAGATATTGTTTATATTTTAGTTCTTAGAAATAACTGATGAATCAATTTGTGGATATACACGTTTGATATGAATACATTTTCATCGTAATTTTTGGGCATTTTTTAATAATCCGATTGAGTAAGACGATTAAACAAATACCCGGAATATAATAAATTAAATATTTAACAAGTGGTAGAACTATAATTCGTCCGCGGAAGTATCACCGCCGCCCTCATAATCCGCCGTGAAGCAGTTTTTGTGTTTCGGCTGGAGAGGTGCGGTTGCCGGACACACTTAAAGCAAGGCGACCATCTCATCAGTCCTCAGGAGTAGTGACGCATCTAGACACGACTTCAGTTTTGTTTGAGTTATATGTGGATGTCCGTGGGCTGTAGTGACTACTTAACATCAGGCAGCATACACGCTCGTTTATTACTCTACATAAAAAAACCCAGAACGAAAACCTAGATTCTCTGTAAAGTTTACGAAAGTGCAAAGTCTACCGGTCCTTACTTGGCCATCGCGGTGGACTACGGCCTAAACATTCTGAGAGGAGACTCGTGTACAGCAATAGTACAGTAATGGATTGATGACGATGTCCCGACATCCAGCGTATCAAACCTGGCAACACTATTGCAGTGCATTCAATATCACGACATTCATTGTCGCCGCTCACATCTTCAATCGATTGTTAATGTATTTAAAATTTGCAGGACGACGATTTGCACGACGTGTATTATGTTGTCAAATAGAACACATCATATTTACTGAATGGTTATTTTCCTGTTTGCCATTGTGTTGTCAAATACTGCATACTGTACTTACATACTTATTAGTTTATAAGGTATTTTCCTGTTTATTTACTACGTAATGAGTTTATGGGACGCTATGATCGTGAATTTAACAGGTTCGACCGAGGAGATACCATTGTCGCTCTCATAAACCTTGAAGCAGTTCTTGTGTCCCGGTTATAGAAGTGGTGATGTCCAGTATACTTTGAAGCGAGGCGACTGTTTTGTTTTCAATAGTGAAGCAGCTACATACTATCTAGGACTTCAGTCCTGTTTGAGTTCGTTCGTGTCCTGTCCACATAGTCCATAGTCCACTACGCTGGCCAAGTGCGGATTGGTAAACTTCACACGCCTTCAAGAACTTTATAGGGAACACTCAAATGTATGTTTCCTGATGATTTTTTTCTTCACTGTTAAAGCAAGTGACAATTAATTTCTAATACGCATATAACTTCGAAAATTCAGAGATGCGTGCGGGATTCGAACCCCGGACACCTAGAGTGAGAGGCCTGAATCTTAACCACTAGGCTATCACTACTTATATTCTTATGGCCACTTTCTTACTTTGTGTCCTGAACAGATTTTAGAGAGATTTAACGTAAACAAAGATTAAACTATTAAAAAATACAAATGCTGAATAAGAAAATGCCTTTAAAACGTCGCACTTTGAAATTCTTCTTAGTCGTTTTCTCATGTCTGAGGGTAGTGATCGTCAAAAACTTTCGTCTCGACATATCCCCTCCAAGTTGCTCTATCTTGCGACATGCACATAGAGTCATGACTTTGAAATACAGAGACAACAATTTCATTTGTTTATAAACGACTACTGTTATTATCTCATTAATGGGTACACAACCTCCCCCTCAAAAAGGACAACGCAAAGAATTCTAGTATACTAATTGCCTGCCGACGACAGGCGAGATCCTACAAGAAAATGATATTAACAACATGATTACCTCCATATAAGGGGCGGAGCGATATTTTTAGATGTTACTTTATAAGAAAAAAATCAAAAACAGTTTTTGTAGCGGGAAATTAGTTATTTTTATGAAAAAAAGTATGGAAAGGCAGGCAGGTAGTATGAAAAATTTAAATATATTCTTGTAAATTCAAAATAACTGCCATTTTATGAACTCATAATGTATGCTGTATATTCTGTAAATTCAAAATAACTCACATTTTATGACCTTATAATGTATGCTGTATATGCTGTAAATTCGAAATAACTTACATTTTATAAGCTCACAATTAATGCTCACTTTCACGATGGTAACTTAATTTCACCTAACGACGACTTAATTTCACCAAAGTATTGAAATTGTTTTTTTTAAATGTATTATTGTCTGTAGATCCTAGTAATACTGATATTGTATGTATTTCTATTTATACATCTGTCTGTAAGGGCTTAACTTACAAATAGTTGAATTGATTAGACAGCAATTTTAACCAAAAATCGACAACTTTTTGCCTTAAAAATGTATGTGCGCACGGAAGAGGTTATACTTCTATGGTATAATTAATAATATATTTCTTTACGCATTTAAATAAATTTTAAGTGAGCAAATGACCAATAGACGAAAGTAAATACGAAAATGTTTGAGTAAAAACACTTAAATTAAAATGATAAATTATGTGTTACATCGGCGCGCGCAACTTCGTCCCACGCAAAAAAAACACGCTGACCTGTTCCCTCAAAAAAGTATAACTACAAATACCTTTCCTACGTGAAAATTAAAAACTCTTGTAACAAGGCGACGCGAGGAAAGCCGCGGCGTGAAGCTTGTCCAGAAATTATTATCTCCACCGTATAAGGGATACTGAGCGATCGCATTGTCGCGTTCAGTTTTTGCGATATTTTTAGACGGTGGTCTTGCATGCGAATCGAAATTAGTTACGCACATGTCGTACGATTTATTTTTAATGAATTTTAATCAACGTAAAAATAACTGGAAGCACGCATACAATAAACATGGATAAAAACTAGACAAGGCCTCAAATTACGTTAAAAATTGTGCAATAAATCGTTTTATTTCACGTCCCATAACGTGAAATGTAATTAAATGTTATTTGATGAGGACTTTTACACAATCTCTCAGATTTTCTTAAGAAAAATTCCGTTTCGATATTTCTCATACTAACATTAAATACATATATACAGATACAAAGACAAAATAAAAATTTCTCATCGTCACCAGGGGTTGTCTAGTAAAAAATGCCAGTATGTATTACGTCCGTCAATTGTAACATTTAACAATAAACGGTAAATAAATAAAAAAAATACTAAGATGGTCGCCTCGCTGGTAAATATACCGACAACCACACTCCTCCAACCGAAACAAAAACTGTTAAACGGCGCATTATGAAGGCGGCGGTGGTATCTCCGCGGCCGAATTTATAGTTCTGCCATCTGGATGTTTTTATTGATGTTATTTTTTTATATATATATTTAGCTTCAATCCTTTTTATGTCCCGCTGCTGGGCACAGGTCTCCTCACAACTAGATAAGGTCTGGAGCATACTTCGCTGCTCCAATACGGATTGATGGTTACTTATTTATTTAACATTTATTGTTAAATGTTACAATGAACGGACATAATACCCAGTTCTATCACCTACTCTTCTAACACAAAAAAAATATATACAATGGACAACTATTCTGTGTTGATCATCATATATTGGTTACTGTACATGAATATTGTCATATCAGTTCTTTTAGTGACAAAATCTCGACCACGATACTAAGTTCACCGTTATAAATAGATCACGTGCATAACCAGTTCATATGCGATTTGCATGCGCGACAAGCCGTGCTAAAAATAATAATAAGCAACTAGCTCATCTAAAAGAACAATGACGTAAGTATAAAAAATGTCAAAATTGGTATGTTGAGTTGTCGATGTCTTTAGTTCTCGTCGTAGAAGACCTGTCTACAGAAAACGTCTCAGAGTAGTTCTTAGAGTAGTTTTCAAAGAGAGATTTGATACGACAAAAAATACGAGCGATATTTACAATACCAAACTTACAAACACTTCTGAAAAATTGTAAAATTGTACTTACGTCGTTGTTCTGTTATATATGCGAATTAATTGCGATGAGACTACTGGAATCCATAATATATTATTTATATAACGTTTTTAGAAATAATGTTTTTTATAAGAGCTGCGACTTTTATTTCTTTTTTATGTTTAAACAATAGTAAACGAGCTTGCGGGCCATTGATGTTAAGTCACTGCAGCCCATGGACACCCACATCTTATTTCGAGTATGATTAAGTATATATGAGATGGAAAAATAATGTATGGGAATTAGTTTCTTACACTTACAACTCATGGGAATGGCGTTCCAGAAATAGTATGGTGCAATTCTTAACCGATTTAATGGTTTTACCTTCAGGAACCACCACTGTATTTTTTAAAAGATTTTTCTTTTCGTGCAACCCGCGTTAATTTTGCTGCCTTTTACGTTTGCCGGTCTGGGCAATTGCCCTGCTTGCCCCGCTTTATATCGAGCTCTGCACATAATGTTAAGTGGTTATTGCTGTCTATTGAACAGGTTGTTTCTAAAGTCGATTACGCGTTGCTATACTTGAGAACTGAGATGGTACACCTCGTGTTAAGTGAAGTTAGGTGCAGGAAAATAACTACAAAACCATTGAACTCTACAATCATAAACCTACATGCTATGTGCTATGGTGACAACTACTTCACCCCACAGAAGAAACAGATTAAATTAATCGTTTATTCTCACAGTCAGATGATTGTTCTTGTGTCAAACCCAGAACCTTCTGGCATCGACAGAACAATACCAGCCAGGTTGTACAAATTTGAATACTAACAAAATCCTTTCCTATTTACAGAAAGACCTGCAAATCCTGCGGGTGCGACCGGCTGAAGCACTCGGTGTACCACGAGGAGCTGGGCTCCGTGCGCGACCGACTGGGCTTGAGGGAGTCCAGGGGCACGCATCATACTTATGATAATAGCCCGCCTGGACTCACTGCGAAGCAGGTACAATGATGTTCTCTACACTTATCACGTTTAAACCATATATTCTCTGCTGTTCATGCATCCTATTGCTTTGAAAATTATATTACATTAAAAAGTTACGCTTCGGAAATAAATTTTATCAAATTTACCATTTATCGTTTGTCAATTTGTTACTTTTCAAGGTTTGTTTAAATCTATTAAAAAATAATGTTCTGTATTTCAGACTGAACTGTACTGGGCGTCGTTAGCGGAGCGCGCGCCAAACAGTATAGGCGCCACAGGCGTGGCTGCGTGGCGAGCGTGGAGAACTAGGGCTCTAGCAGCACAATTACCGAAACAAGATCTGTCGCTTGCACATTGCCGACATATTGATGAAGCTCATCGTAAACAATTTGAAGATTTCATCGCTGCTCGCAATGAAATTGCGCTTGACATTGGTATGAAACATACAAGCGCCATCTAGTATGCAATAGCTGTAAGCGAAGTTTAACTGTATTTTTAACTTTTAGGAGTTGCATGTCAGCATCACGGTACTTCAGTGGAATGTATGGGATGCAGCAAGCCCATTAGAAGTGGAAATATCGCAATTCAAGCCCCGAGAATGGGTGACGAGGTAATCTTCATTTTAATATTTATTTCCACGCCATCTAGTACTGTAATGTACAACTACAAACAAACTATGCTGCGTATTACAGATGGTACTGTTTTAACTTTACGTATTAAAATGATTCCTGCTACTGGTTAATAGGTGGCGTAAAAGGGGAATTAACCTGTTTATTTTTTCAGGGATTTTTTCATCCAGCATGCTTTTCGTGTTCGGAGTGCGATGAGCTGCTCGTCGAGCTTGCTTACTGCGCCCTGGATGGACGGCTGTACTGCGTCCGGCATTATGCTGAGCGACTCAAGCCTAGATGTCATGCATGTGATGAGGTAAGTCATTTTTGTATAAAACCAAAACCAGCATTTATGTTCGACATCACATTTGATCTGATGTCTGTGCGTGATGTTACCTCGGAATCAGCAACCATATCTAAACAGAGCTAAAAATAAAACGATGTAATAGTATTGATTGGAAGCCAAAGCTATAATTAGAACTATTACTAATCTTTTTTCTCACCTTTCCAACTGTGACTCATCCTACCTTGCGAGACTTGTTATTCTCTGACACTAGATGTCGTTGTAAAAGTTGATTGTATCATACATATTTATTATAAGTTAATACATGGACAATAGTAATTATATGTATGAACTTTAACAACAGATTTGGATACCTCAGAAAAGTTTTCTGTCTTTAATGTATATGAATATATTTATGTAGACCGGAACATGTTCCAGCTCTTATTAAAACACTGCATCAAATAAAAGTAATGTAAATCGTGTAAAAATTCTTTACTACCACTATAGATGTATATTCTGTTTCCATTGAGATCGAAGGCGAAGTAAAAGTTTCAAATAATTTAAACGACTATTACTACCTTGTGTATGTCGCGAGAGCATAGAATTAATATTGTTTCTCTACGTTCAACACGAAACGTTAACTGTATGACTCTTCTACACTCGTAATCCTACATTAGAATACCCTGTGTCCTGAGTGCCATGAAAACAAAGACGAGTACGCAAACACCCAGACCCAGACCAAACAAACAAATGTAAATTCATCATTTATATGTAGGCAGACATATAAATGATGAAATGCTGGGAATATAACGCGGAAGCCTTTGCGTGTCAGACGGGTATGGTAACCGCTGCCCCACGGGGATCGTCATTGTATGCATCTCTAGTGTCTGGATAGCTACGTTAGCACCCATGGTGTTCTCAAGTCGACCCGAGTGACGCTCCAGGCGAATGATTTCAATCCCGCCTCGTTAAACATACATTAGAGCCGCCAACCTCCTGGTTGTGCTGTTAAGTCGCCTATGGTCGTCGCTTAGTTCGCCTACAATATTCCCCCACGACGATCGTCCACCTGATGGCAGACCGCTTCCGCGGGAGCTCCTGGGCTGGGCGTCTCCCGACCATCAGGGAGGCGGTTGTAGAGATGCGGCTCGACGGGTGACCGATTACCGCACCCCCGCTAAACAGCGGGGTTGGTAAACACAACCGGAAGATATTTACCCCCCCGCGAACTGTCCAGGCAAAGAGGGGATGCTCGTGGCTCGAATTCCCCCAGCTACCCGTTTTTCCCATCCCCCTAGAGGATGTTTGGATCATAACGTGGGAAATCTCTGTTACGGTTACGCCTATAATAACGACCGACCCTGATTAACCCATCTAACCCACCGTGGTCCGAAGCACCACCGCCAAATGGCGCTACGTTCGAACAGCGAACAGTTCTACCAACTTTAACATGACACTATGAATTGTTAGAAACATCGCATAACGAACAAACCATCTAAACATCGATAGTAACTTATTCCCGTCTGCCGGAAAGCCCTGTGCCGTTTGACATTTGCCAGAAGAGCAATAAGAACATTGATTTATTCCTGTCTTCGATTGGTTAAGGCCGCGAAAAATTTAAGAGTTAACAGTCCTTTAACCGAGCTAGAAGTTTTACATCGTAATGTCAGATTTTCTGACACTTTCACGTTCACGTTCACGTTCGTTTCACGTTCAAATGTATATTAAAAAAATTAATAGTAGAACTATGGGTCGTCCGGGGGATACCACCGCCGCCCGCACGATTGCCGTAAAGCAATTGTCATGTTTCAGTCGGAGAGGTGTAGTTGTCGGCCACACTTAAGCGAGGCAACCTTAGTCCTCAGGAGTAGCGATGCGTGCAGTTACGAACTCGGATAGGACTTCAGTGACCACTTAACATTAGGTGGCCTGCGCACTCGTCTGCTACTCTTCGAACATAAACAAGAACTCGTAAGAAGTACAGATTAACATTTTTTGTATATTATCATAACTGCTAAAGCTAGTTGAAATTTTTTTTCACTCTGCTGTAGTTTTCTAAATTGATAGTAACAATTTTACACAAATATATAGCATTAATGAGTTTTATATTAACATTATTATCATGTGTGTATAGTATTCCTTACTGTACACCAAAAAAGGGAGAATTTCCATATATAAAGTTATGGGTAAATAAATATTTTAAAAGCAGTGATAGCCTAGTGGTTGAGCTTCCGGCCTCTGACACTGGGGGTCCAGGGTGCGAATCCCGCACGCATCTCAGATTTTTCAAAGTTACCTTTGTATTAGAAATTAATGATTATTTGTTCTAATGGTGAAGGAAAACCAACGCGAGGAAACCTACACATATATGTTCTGTATAAAGTTTTTGAAGGTTGAAGGCTACCAATCCGCACTTGGCCAGCGTGGTGGACTATAGCCTGACACTTCTCATTCTAAGAAGAGACCAGTACCCAGTTTAGGGACATTACTGGATTGATGATGAAATATTTTAATATGATATTGAATATTGTGTGGGGTTCAGGAAATCAACGTAAATTCTTCGGAGATAATCGAGTTTTTAAAATATTTAAGTTACTTTTACGAGTATAATATATTTACAATATAATATATATAATAAAATGGAAATAATTAAATGATGTTAATAAAATAAATATATAAATCAATAGAAAAAAGCGGTGTTAACCGGTACTTGATCAAATAATCACCGTTACACGCGACTATACAAAATATTTCACCTACAATTTATTACATTTTCATTACTTTAAAACAATTGTGACATATTAAACTTCTTACATTTCCACGCCTATATATTAGAATGTACTTTACAATAAAAACAAATATACGATTATTTTAATTTCGAACAGAGCTAGAAAAGTAACAAGAGTATGCGCCGTAGCATTTAAAACAGATCTTCTACAACAGTGTATTCTGTAATGCGCCCTCTATATATAACAAACTGCCAGTAAATACATACCATTGTTGATGTAAAACAATATAAAATTGAACTTTGCAATTTTCTTCTTGACAAGTGTTATTATTCAATAACTAATTCTTACAACGACTTAAAAGCGAAATATGATATCATTTTGTATGCCCATATGTGGCGGGACAATGGAGGTCATCTTATTACGTAATTATATTTAATTCCTTGTATACCCATTTTCCACAATAACACTGATTTAATTTGATTTAAAAGTTGACACAAATTGGAAGATCTTAAATATCTATTTAGGATTTAATTCCTGGAAAAGTTTATTACATTATTTGTATAACTTACGATACGACTCTATATTTACCGGGTTTATTATCGGATTTGTGTCACGATGTGAGTAATGGCGGCAGAGGGCAGGACGGAGACACATTGACGTCTGTAGCTTTGTTGAAACTCAGGAGTTAATGAGACCTAAAGATGTTTGATTGATTATATTTAATGAAAGTGAATCAATTATGTTAGTGTTTTATAGACAATAAAAATTACACAATGTTGTCTAAAAGAAAAATATGAACGTAAATTTGAACAATTGAATTGGATTTGTTTTTCATCTTATCAAAAGGAAAATATTTAATGATATTGTGGAGTCAGATTTAGTCAGACTGCTGTCTAGCTTAAAAATAAAATAGTAACCTTTCAAAGCATGTAAGTACAGGTAAGTATAGATTACATTGGAGCAGCGTGGTTAATGTTCTAAGTATCTTCAAGATACGAGTGACTTATATTCAGAAACAGTACGTAAATGGATGACAACTATGGGTGCTGTGTTAAATACCCATTATATTTGGAATTGATTACGAATGTCCATGGTCGGTACTGGCCACCTACCATCAGGTGGACTGCACGCTTGTTTACTTCTGGATTACAAATCTTCGTTTGGTGCTTCCTTTATGTCCATAAATATTAGAATAAGGAAAACTTCCTCGTCAAACTCTACAAAAATTCGCAAGAAAAGCGCAAGTATGTACCGGACCTAATATTTGACAATATTAATGCAGCACAACTGCATCCCATTCACAGGCGGACTACACTTTTCACATAACTGCCCGTCGTAAAACAACCGGCCAAGTGGAGCGGCGCCCCCGCATAGCTCGCTCTTATAATATTTAAATAATGTGTCATTATTATAACTATATTTAAGATCTTGCATATTCCCGCCCATGGCTCCGTCCTTTATACCTGAGTGTATTATAGAGTTGAATTGTGTGCCAGTAATTTCTATATAGTTATAACTATATTTCTAAATTCATATATTTCTTTGCATGATACCAAGTGATACATTCTGAAGGTAGAACGTTCGTTCGGATAAGTACCACCGTCGGTCGCCCTCATATTCCGCCGTGAAGCAATTTTTGTGCTTCGGTTGGAGAAGTGCGGTTGCCGGGAAACAATATAAGCGAAGCGACGTTTCAGTCCTCAGGAGTAGTGACAATTGTCTACAAACGATCCCTACAGTGATAAGGCCGCCTTTTGTATTTTAAACCAAATGTAATCCATTTTTTATTTATCAGCTGGTGTACAATAAAGAAATATTATATTCTACGTATTCGAACAGATAGACAGATGATCTTAATGCATAAGGTATAAATATATTTATAGATACAATTCCCTTGCAACATTTTCAATTGAGAAATAGAATAAAAAGCATATTTAAATGTATGTATACATTGTAAACGCTGACACGGGGTCTTCAAAAAGGTGCAAAAAGAACTCTGCTTCAAAGATGGCAATATTATGCCTTTTTTTTTTCATTATGCCCATGATTCTCAGTTGTTATTTACCAATATATACACAATATACAATATAAATTGCAAGTCCGCATCGACTCCGTGTGCTTCACATTGGGGTCGTCTGAATGT
>DWKL01002536.1:0-12593 GCA_018249415.1 Phareas burnsi | reverse complement strand
GAGGGCAAACAGGCTACAGTAATGCGACTTTAATTCCCAGTAGAACTAGTAATGGGAATTTAATTCCCAATCGAATCCAAAGAACAGTGTTAAACGCTTTGTGTTCTAGTAGTAAGAGAGAGACACAAGGCGTTCCAATTTAGTCTTCAATGGTAGCAGCGTATCTATGGTTGGGGACTATAGTGAGAGAAGATTTCGACTCTATTTGGGATTGATTAATGATGGGCAGCAGCTTAGAATCTGGAATACAGTTTGCGACTTGTATGCTATGAAAAAAGTTAATGGGACATTTCACGATACGTCGATACAGAGTTCCAAACCAATACTAAATAATGACAACCATCACAGTCATCAACCCATTCCTATCGCACTGCTGAGACGAGGCTCCTCTCAGAATGGAAAGGGTTTGGTAATCCGATGTTGGTCAGCGTGGTGGGCTCTATAGTTCTAACTTTAGTATTTACTACGGATTGGTAGATTACACACACTTAAAAACTTTAAGAACTTTTGAAAACCTTGAGAACATTTGAGAATAACGACAATGCGCCCGCAACAAAATGTTTGCATATTTTAACGGGGTTTAAGTACGTAACTTTTCCTGCCGATACTGATCAAAAAGAGATTTACGGGTTCTCCCTCGGCAAAACTTTGCTTACCGTTTACCATGCATGATACAGAGTTTCCACATTATAGTTTTATTTTGTAAAAAATCACTTTCCTAGCCGATATTGCAATATTTTATATATTTGAAGAGTTGGAAAAGAGCGTGCAGGTCAACTCAGTTAAGTGGTCACTGCTTCCCATGGCCACCCATGTAACCTCAAACAGGACTGAGTCCTATCTGAGGTAGTACATGGATGCGTCACTACTCTTGAGGACTAAGATGGTCGCCTCGCTTTGTGTGCCCGGTAACCGCATCTCTCCAATCGGAATACAAGAATTGTTTCACGGCGGATTATGAGGGCGGCGGTGGACTCCCTCGGACCAATTATAGTTCTACAATCTATAAACATTAGAGTCCCTCGCGTGTCCAGAACTGCAGTAGTACTCTATTACAGTTATCACCTATATTCCGCTTTAAATGGTGAGGTAGACTGAGGCAATACAGGATTTTCCAAATTATTCTTAGGAGCCGTAATACATCCGCGAAGAAGTAGCAGTGAAAAGGAGCAAATGAGCATACGGGCCACCTAAGTGATCATTATCGTCCATGAACACCTAGTGAGGGTTTCTAGCTGAGCTCGGCTACAGATGCGCCACTATCCTTAAGGACTAAGTAAGTCCCTCTAAACTACAAAACGACATTTAACACAATTTTATAGAGCAGAGATAGGTGTGGCGGTGGTGCCTTGGGAATCCAACCGTGACGTCTGGTCTGATGATCTTGAAATATACCTCGATTTTACCTTGATAACGGCATGCTTATAAATGTTAAAAAAAGTTACATACCTACTTATATCAGTATGTAGCCTAGTGGTTAAGATTCCGGTCTCTCGCACCGGGCTTCGAATCCCCCAGGCACCTCGGATTTTACCAAGTTATGTGCGTATTGGAAATTAATTATCACTTAACGTTGAAAGAAAACATCGTGATCACACATCTGAGAATTTTTGTGATGTTCTTCAAGTCTACCGATCCGCACTTGGCCAGCGTGGTGAACTATGACCTAACCCTGCTCATTCTGAGAGGAGACTCGTACTCAGCAGTCGGACATTAATGGGTTGATGATGAAACAGAATAACAAAGTTAAAAACATAATTTTACATAATTTCAGTTCAAAATAAAACTCACTCCTTAAAATCAGAAATTTTGTCCTTCTAAGATTCCCCTTTGAAGTAAAAATAAAAGTTAAATGCGTTTCAGAAAGTTTAAATTCGGTCCGAAAGGAGATAGCTATTAAATTTATCTGTTTGTTTACTGGTGCGAAGTTGCCAGACAGAATTTAGGTTTCTCTTACTTACAATCAAGATGTTTTGAAGTCGTTGTGAATATAGTGTCTTCTTGTGTAATTGAAGTAGCTCACAGTATACGAAAGATATTCTTTTTAACTGTCAAATTACTTTGCTTGCTTGGTTATAATATGTTAAATTGTCAATAGGTGGTACAACTTTAGTTTGTACAGGGATTTAAACTTACCATGCTTAAGTAGATATATAGTGGTTATAATATGTTAAACTGTCAATAGGTGGTACAACTTTAGTTCGTACAGGGAGGTACCACCACCGCTCTTATAATCTGCCGTGAAGCAATTCTAGTGTTTCGGTTGAAGAGATGTGGATGCAGGACACACTTATAGTGTCACTATGTAATGTAGAGGACCATCTCAATCCTTAAAAGTAGCTATCCAAATATGTACAAACTAGAAGAGACCTTCAGTCCTGTTTGAAGTTAAATGTGGATGTCCATGGGCTGCAATTACCTCTTAATATCAGGCGGCTTGCACGCTCGTTTGTTACTCTTCTTACGTAGAAAAATAGACGTCTTTATATATTAAACTTAAAAACACAAATATCGTAATATATTAAACTAAAAATGTAATGAACAAAATAACATGGTCTGGAATCTCAATCGTCTAATCAAGTCTCTCAGTCACGTGGTATGAAGACGAGATGAAAACACGTGATCGAAATGTGGATCGTCGCTACATAGTGCGATTGGTACTATGTAGAGACGGCACTGGTGGCGTAGAGCTCTACGGACTAGAGGCATAAACATCACATTTTTTTTTACAAAATTTTAAAATATATGATATTTTATATATATAAGATGATAAAAGTTTAAATAAATATGCAAGATAAGTTAAAATAAATGGTATTTTATATACAATATATAAAATACCATTTATTTTAACGGTATGTTAAATATGACATTGATATATGATAATATTGATCGGAAAATTCAGCAGAAGTGAAACTCCTGTCCTGAAATGTCTGCCTGATCGGAAATCGAACTCGGACCCTTTAAGTATTAGGTCGGTATGGGTATCGCTGCCTCACTTGGATTATACACAGCAGTTTTACAACTCTGTTATGAGGCAGAAATATGTAACGGTCGTGGTTATCACTGAATCACATATAAATAAATATCTTTAAAGTCCTTTTCAGTAATGACAGGTAATTGCGACCAATACAAATTTGCATGTAAAAACTCTGCAAATAAACATTTCATCATAATAATAGCTTCGGAATGAACGTCATAACGCAAGAATGAACGAATGACTGCATTTCCATTCCCGTTGAACGCTCCGCATCGTGGAATCAATACTATTTGTCTGGCGACGGAAGTTATTTGCGTGTGGTACAATTTACAAGAAAAAACGGTTATTTTTTGATTTCATAGTGTGAAGTAAACCAGAGACTTAACTAAAATAAATCTTCTGGGAAACACGAGAAAACCCAGATAGAGCCTGAATATAATGCGCCGAACTATAGATTTGAGACACACAACTGTGGGACTCCACAATGTACATACATAAATAACGATGTATGAGATGTGTAATTTGTATACCTGTATGGGTAAATATTACATAGATAAAGAGATTGAGATAGATCGGTTAGATCGATTTTATAGCATAGAATTAACAAACGAGCTTGCAGTCTACTTAATGACAAGTTGTCATTGCCGCCCACGAACATATCTAATGAACACGCATGGCGAATTTCGGTCTAGCGAAAACAAAGTTGCCAGTTCCCGAGATTCCCGGTTGACTTCTAAATAATGAATTTAAATTCATTCCACAGCATTCACGATAAGCAAATCCTAGTGTGGATATAAGTATTGATAAAATATTTTAAAACTTGAGAATAGTATTGGTATGCAGTTTACATTTAAGGTTCGGTGGCCATAGTCATGATATTTCTGCCAAAAAAAAAATGAAATCTAAATTAACAACAGATTTTCAAAGCTATATTTTTTAAAATTCGTGTTTATTTGTCTGATATACAATTTAGCAAAAATTTCGACATAAAACGACCGTCATTATCGGACCAAAATCAAAAGCGATAAAATATTTTTTTAACGTTACAAAAACCGCTGTCTCTTGTCACTTAAAATTACGACATCTCTCCAATTCCATAACAAGAACTTCAGCTGGAACTGAACACGTACAAACAACTTGGTATACACTTCCACTTTACTACATTCTCTAACAATACTTCAGTTGTATGTAGTTTAGCTTGTAGTCAGTACGGGGAGTTGCAACTACAACTTTGTATTCGAAAATGTACATGAAATTCTGGAACATCGCATAAAACTGAAGGAGATATTTTATATTTATAATGGCAACAGTAAATGAAGTGTTAGTCGCGTGGTCTATTATAGAGTTTTGTGAGAAGGTCTGCAATTATCGGTCCGGCTAGAAGGTTGCTCGTAATTCCCGGCCAGATTTCGAAATAATAAATGTAGCTTTTTTAATTTTTTTTTAATTTTATGCTTGAAGAGTAGCAAACGAGCGTGCAGACTACCGGATGTTAACTATGCACACCTACATCTACCTCGCGTATAGCCCATGGACACCCACATCTCAAACAGGACTGAAGTCCTATCTGAGATTGTACGATGCGTTACTACTCGTTTTCAGATAGAACTTCAGTTTTGTTTGAGGTTAGATGTGGGTGTCCATGGGCTGCAGTGACCACTTACCATCCTGTTGTTAACAAACATTGTTAATATAGCATATGGTAGATTAATAAGCAACCAGTGACCGGTCCTTTCGGTGTCAATTATCAGGGCTGCGGTCGAAGCCCTAGAAAAACCTGCAAATTGGATACCACTCACTCGAACCAGATTACGCGCTTGTCCAAGGCTGTTGGTTACGTAAGGCACCTGCTTGCCTAAGCGTATTTGAGCTTAAATAGGTCATGTGGAAATTCCACTACCAACTACTTACACGGCCAAATAGCGTCTCCGCTGGTACTGACACTGGCGACTGGTTTTCAGAGCCGAATTAGGATGGAATAAGTATTCGTGGATTCAAATTTTATTCCTGGAATAACTTCACGCCTGGCCTCGGCGTTCACACAGTTCAGGTTTTTTTTTATGTTTGAGTAGCAGTAAAAGAACGCGCAGACCACCTGATGTGAAATGATCACTGCAACCCATGAACGTCCACATAAAACCCCCAACAAGACTGAAGTCCATCTGAGGTCACACTTAGATGCGTTACTTCTCCTTAGGACTAACATGGTCGTCTCTTGTATAGTATACCCGACAACTACACTTTTCGAACTGGAACCCAAGAGTTGCTTCACAGCGGATTATGACGGAGGCGGTGGTACCATTCCAATCGAAGTCTACTACATATAACTTTCTTCGGAACCCTAAATATTTTTAGGTATAGATTAGCCTGTTGTATTCTGTATGAAGTAATCAATTTTGCGCGAGATCCGTGGAAACCTGTTTTTAAAACGCTTGTACACTCACACTAGCATTCCCTAATTTTGGATGCCATAAACACATACAAACACGAGGACACAAACACCCAGACCCAGAACGGAAGCTTAAATTCACCATTTAGATCTCTATCTGGCCGGAAATCGAACCCGTAACTCTCTGCTGTTGGAGCGGTATGGTGACCGCTGCGCCACGGCGCTCGTCAAGCCATTCTATAGTTACTAAGATTAGTCCGTACAAACGGACAGAGAGACAATATAAAACTGTTATTTAACTTCGGATGCCCTGCAAATAAACATATAAATTTAAAAAATGGCCATTATTTTAAAATTATATATATAGTATGAAATTTTAGAGATTTACCCAACTGAAACCGTGTCTACGATATTAACATAAGCACTACAACGCCAGGACTGCAGTCACAAGATTTAATACATGCAATATTTAATTTAGGTTAGCTTCCCCGTTACCTTGTCTTGTTGAACTATCATGAATTAATAATAAAACACAGTATTCTGAATTGCATATTAACACAATGTAGGTATGCAGCATTGAAATATTTTTACATAAGAAATATTTACATGCACAAGAAGCATTTACATCTTGCAGCTCACACATCGATCCGGTCTAGTTTCGTACGGTTTCCAAAAAAAGATATAGCTGTGTTTGTCTAACACATGGGAAGGGTGTGCAAAAATTAGAAGTTAACGTTAGGAACATTTTCAAAAGTAAATTGAAGATTCCGATAGCCAGGATAATCAAATCTAGCATTGTTTTCATTATATTTATTTATTAGTAATTCAACGGTATAATTTTATAATATTGTCAAGTTCTTGAAGGTATGTGAAGTCTACCAAACCGCGCTTGGCCAGCTTCGTGGACTATGGCCTAATACTTCTCATTCTGAGAGGAGCCTAGCAGTGGGAGATTAAAAAGTCCTAAATTCAAAAAGACTCGTAGTAATTCAAAGTGATAAAGCTTAAGTGCAGCACGATTGATAAGGCTCTTATAGGACAGTAAAACGCATAATAATACAATACTTTTTATTGATAACACAACACAATCACAAAATGAAGCCTACAAACGGAGAAAGTACCACGCAGCGGGCGGTCGTATTGCTTTAAAGTGGTTATTAGACGCAACGCGAACCACCTGTCTTATGATTAGTTTATGGCCAAAGACACGTCTCCGGTCTAAAATGGAACGCCTCTTTGTAACATAGTGATAGTTAACGAGGGCCCACTGCATTATGTCAAAACGAAACGCTATTTCTTTAACACATATTTTATTTTCCTCATTTTCGACGCTGCCAATAATATCTGACACAATCCTTCTGGTGGTGAGTTGTCAAAGCCGCCCATGGTCATGTGTAGTCAACACCAAATACGCTTGAGGTCCTATTTGAAAACGGGTCCAGATATGTTCCTGCTCTTGAGAACGAAGTCGGAAACCCTTGAATAAGTGTCTCTTACTTTACCCTTAAAATCACAGCAAAGTCTGAGTCAGAGCCAGAAAAATACAAATATATACAAAACAAAAGCCCTACACTAGAACACCCTGTGTCATGGGTACCATAGACATACAAGACGAGACAAACATCCAGACCTGGAATACTCATCTTCTGGCTGTCCAATAATTTCTGATAAAACCTAATGTAAGCCTTGCCACCTTTAAAATTGACATGGCAACATTTTGTTTTTTTTTTGTTTGTTTGTTTCTTAGGTTTTCTTTTATTATAAGAATAGCAAACGAACGAATGTAAGACACCTAATATTAAGTGGTCACTGCAGACCATGGACACCTACATCTAACTTCAAACAACTGAAGTTCTACGTCTGAGGTCGTACGTAGATGCGTCACTACTGAGAACTAAGATAGTCGTCTTGCCGTAAGTGTGTCCAGCAATCGCATCTCTCCCACAGAAACACAAGAATTGCTTCACAGCGAATTGTGAAGCCATATGTGTACATAAATGTTAAAATAAATTAATAATACGCCTTTCGAACATTGCTATAAAATAAAAAGAGGCGTCATAATAACATCTCTAAATGTAATACAATATTATAAAGAGGTTTATTGCACAATTATGTAAATCTACAATAACAACATAATTTCAGACCTTGTCGTTATAGCGAGATTTGTTTATGTTTTGTCGTTGGACGGAGCGTTTATTCACGATAGCGGTTAGAGAATGTATGATAACCGCTTCGCAAGATATCTTTGCTATGAAGAAGAATTGGTGAAATAAATTCCATTAATATTCATGTGAAGTAGTGAATTAGTGAAGTAAGATTACAAAACATGAAAAACAAACATATGTATGCTAAAAACAGTAGTATGGATTTACTCACTTATAATTTCAAAATAATAGTAGAACACTAAAAACTATTTTCAATAATACAGCCACCAGACAATGATCATAATACAGAAATTCACAAGTATTGAAAACCATAAACCCTTCAGTGGGATCCCGAGATCTAAACTAGGTCAGCGAGGCCATATCGTAAAACGAGTAAGATTTCACACACAAAATCGCTATTTAGAGTCATCTATAAAACTGTGTAACTTGACCCTTACAGGCTATCCCCTTTTATATTTGTTATAACTAGATTTTTTATTTGTAAGAATAACTTTATGCAAACATTATGCAATAATCACACTGACGCATATTTGTCGGATGTGGTTAGCGCATCCTTACTATGTTACTATAATGCATCACTTATAATGAACTATTTATAAAAAATACGTATTGTAAGACTTATCTAAAGCTGGAAAACTTCTAATTTTTTATTATGTCTCTATTCTTCTCCGAGTCTCTAAGATTAATTAAAGGGATGCAAAAATTTGGTAGCGAGTAGTAGAAGAAGAGTAGCAAACGAGAGCGCAGGCCACCTAATGTTTAATGGTCACTGCCGCCCATGGACATCTGCGAAATAGTTCTGTTCTCATCTCCATTGAGAACGGATCTCGTTTAGTAGTCGAACATGCATTGTTTTCCCCCCGAGGACTAAGACGAAACATGACAAAAAAGTGATATTGTTTATTTAACCTTTAAAACAATATAAAATCGCTACGCTTCTATTATAAGCTAAAAATAAAATATAAAATAGTACAAATCCTTTGAATAAAATGATAAACTTCATTATATAATCTGTTCAGAGTTCACATACCGAAAAAACCTAAAGCTTTTACCTGAACATTTTACTTTAAATTACAAATACTGGAGGGTAAAAACATTAAAGCCCCAAACGGCACTTCCGAGAGTTCCGAGGCCTTACGGATACCGCCCATCCGCGGAGACTTCTCCGTTTCATCGATATGTGTACCCTTCCTCGGAGAATACCAACAAATGTACTTTTGACATAAAACTACACAATCCAATATAACATAATATTCTTCTCAGGTCGTGTTTGAGGAGTTCCTGGAAAAACAACGAAAGAAAGTTTTTTCTACTATCAAGCTGTATATACTCTACAGTTCGAATATGGATGGAATTTTAAAGCACTGAAATGGACTAGCCATGTTGCTGGGAGGACTTGTAACCGATGGGGACGAAAGGTCCTCGAGTGGCGACCACGCCCTGGCAACTTACTACTTGTACTTGCCCCCCCCCCCCTCTCCCCGACTAAAGAGGTCGGCGGACCACCGCTGGATCTAGAAGGCACAGAACCGGCCTGATTAGCGCCAGCTAGTGGAGGCCTATGTCCAGCAGTAGACCTGCAAAGGCTGATGATGTTGATGACTGAAAAAGAGTGTGAAGCTAAAGAAAATATTACGATATCGAATTAAAGACGAAAATACAAAAAAAACAAGCAAATTTATAAAAATGTTGTATAGGAAATTTATTAAAGTACAAACATTGCTATTTGAAAACATGTTATTTTAATACTAGTGCGAGATCATTGTCGCCGTTCCAATTTTTTGTTTATATAGATTAAATTGTCTTTTGCGTGTATGACCTTTGTGCGTATGTCAAAAAACGTCAAAATCGCATTTTAACGCATTACACGTCCAAGTATAACCAACTTTCACAAATTTGCGTATATTCTGTGTATCTTCGTCTTCTTATGTCTTAATATCTTCTTATTTAACTCGACACTTTTATTCAGTACTGTTATTCAATTTCTATTACGTCTATACACTTTTGTAGAGTGTATGTACATTGCCTAGTAATATATGAGATTCTTCTAATTAATTTTTTTAGGAACTCCTTAATACATATTCCATGTTCGTGCACAATGAAATATTAATTCACTGTTCTCGAAACTTCTCGAACGTAGATTTTATATCAAACCAACGGAAATTACGAAGTTTCAAATGACACATTTGTACTGAACCTGAGTGAGAACATCGCCAAACGTACTTTGTACGAACGACAAAATTCACCGCATCATACACTTTTGAGTTTACATTTCAAAGAGTTCTTGAAGAATACGTTGGAATATTGTATCAGTTTCAGATACCGATATACGAAAAATCGAATACCATACCGTCTAAGTTTACTTTACAGATAAAAGGTTTGTGTGTCTATCTTTGTTTGTTCAAAGACAACATTGCTCTACAATCGAACTAAGGTTAAAACGAAATTCCTTTCTGTATAAGCTGTATTTATTATCCAAGTAACCATATCTAGGCAAAAGGAGCACAGGTCACCCCCCGACAAGGTGGACTGATGACTTAAAGAAGACAGCGGGCAACGGTTGTATTCAGAAAGCACAGAACCGGTTAGAGTGGCACCGATTAGGGGAGGCCTATGTCCAGCAGTGGACTTTAGATGGATGGAAGTAGACATGCTTATAAAATTAACGTATGCGTGTATGATACCACGTTTCTTTTGGTACGGCTTTAGGTCTAACCGAAATCGAAGTCCTAAACGGTGGTCAGACCAGATATCCCAAGAGCTAGAGATACCTATCAATGCTGCGCTACACCAAGCAGCGGAACGCAACCGATGGAGACAGCCGACCGACCGATGGAGACAGTGTCAGAAGGAGTCACGATTCTCAGCAGTAAGGGAAATGACTAGAGAGATTTGGGTCTAACATGTATTTTTTAAAGTACAAATAGCAAAGAAGTACGCAATTCACCTGATGGTAAGTGATCATTGCCACTCCTGGTCATTTGTGATCACTCCAATCTAACAGGTAGCACTATAATTCGTCCGCGGAGGTACCACCGCCACCCTCATAATCAACCGTGAAGCAACTTTTGTGTTTCGGTTGGAGGGATACTGTTGCAGCGAGGCGACCATCTTGTACTCGACTTCTTCGACCAGGAAGTCTTCAGATAGAATTTCAGTTTTGTTTGAAGTTAAATATGGATACCCATGGCCTGTAGCGACCACTTAACATCAGATGGCCTGAACGGTCGTTTGCTACTCTTGGAGCATAAAAAAAAACTCAGCTGAGTAAGTTTCCTCACGATGTATTCTCTCACCGTTAAAGCAGTTTATAATGAATTGCCAATACGCACATAACTTCGAAGCGCGAATAGCTCCGCGGCTTGGGTAGATCGAAATCCATCAACGAAGTTAAGCAACGCCAGGAGCGGTCGGAATTTGGATGGGTGACCGCTAGTGGCTAAATATTATGCGCGCTTGCGTGCTTCGGAGGGCACGTGAAGCCGTCGGTCCTGGTTGTTATCACCGGACAGCATTCGTTGTCTTGTCGGAGGCCTTGTGGGCGGTTTAAAAACATTCGGAAAGGGTTGGTCACTAACCCGTACTAATCCACATTGGAGAAGTGTCGTGGAGTATTCTTAGGCCTTCCCTTGTTGTGAGCAGATACCGGTGCCCTGCAGTGGGACATAAAAAAATTGAAGCCCAGCCAACAACTAAAAAATCAGAGGTGCGTGCAGGAATCTCGGCCTCAGAGTGAGAGGCTGGAATCTTACCACTATTCTATCACTGCTTCATGTTCTATTGCTGCTTCATAATAATATATATATATGTCCTCATAAAAATATGTTCGTGTAATGACAACTCACTTTGGACAATATCTAGTAAGAACTTTGTTTTCGTTTACACGATTTGGGCTAGTGATCTTGATCAATTCGTTTTGGTATACGCACGCAATAGAGTGGCAATGGGGAACAATATATTTTTACGTCCCTGTTATATTTTATTGTCCGGACTTCACGCCGAAAACAAAAGCGGTAGCAATTTAATAAGGTTTGATGTCAATTGAATGACGAATTATGTATATACATATATCTTTTTGTATGGGGTAGAACTGTTGTTTTTTTTTATGTTCGAAGAGTAGCAAATGAGCGTGCAGGCCACCTGATGTTAAGTGGTCACTGCAGCCCATGGACACCTACATTTAACTTCAAACAAAACTGAAGTTCTGTCTGAGGTCGTACATCGATGCATCACTACTCCTGAGAACTAAGATGGTCACCTTGCTCCTCTCCAACCGAAACACAAAAACTGTATCATGGCGGATTATGAGGGCGGCGGTGATACTTCTTTGAACGAAATATAGTTCTACCACCTCTAAATCATCTGAAAGACAACCCTGCACTTACAATCCGCCGTGAAGCAATACTTGGTTTCGGTGGGAGTGGTGATGTGATTATTTGATAAGAGGAGGGTGAACATAAGCTGCAATGAGCATTTAACATCAGGTGGCAGCATGCTCGTTAGTAACTGTTCAAACATAAAAACAAATTAAAAGAAAAACAAGTTCATCCGGAGAGGTACCACCGCCGTCCGTACAACCCGCCGTGAAGCAATTCTTGTATCCCGGTTAAAGTGGTGTGGTTGCCGGATACACTTACAAGCGAAGCGACCACCTTAGTCCTCAGGAGTGGTAATGTACCTACGTACGACCTCAGATTGGACTTCAGTCCGGTTTGAGGTTTGATGTGGGTGTCCAAGGGCTGCAGTGACCACTTAACATCAGGTGACCTCTGCAGCTTGCAGGTTACGTTTTCGGGTATAATGAAGTGAATATGTAACGTGCCGATGTGTTCTGATTTCAAGTGTGCAGTATAAGATAAGACGCTAAGACGAGGTATCCCAACATAGTTCTCAAGTTCTAATATGAGCTGAGGTCCTGCAGTGGCTCTGGCCAAATCCTATTCAGCATTGATTATAAATGTCCATACGCGACAGTGATAGCCTAGTGGTTAAAATTCCGGCCTCTCAAGCTGAGTGACCGGGGTTCGAACCCCGCACGCACCTCTAATTTTTCGAAGTTATG
>DWKL01002535.1:0-12596 GCA_018249415.1 Phareas burnsi | reverse complement strand
GTGTTTCGGTTGGAGAGGTGCGGTTGCCAGGCACACATAGCGAGGCGACCATCATAGTCCTCAGGAGTAGTGACGCACCCGTCCATACAACCTCAAACAGAACTTCGGTTTTGTTTGAGGTTTGACGTGGGTGTCCATGGGCTGTATTGACCACTTAACATCAGGTGGCTTGCATGCTCGTTTTCTACTTTAAAATCATAAAAAAAAAATCTCACCCAAGGGTAAGGTTCGCGAACATCCAGGTGTCGTGTGGAGAGAGCGTGAGGTAGAAGCGCGGCGACGGTGGCGCGGGCAGCCGGCTGAAGGCGTACGGGCCCGCCTGCGGTGCGCGCGTGCCCGTCTCCGGCAAACTCGCCGACAAATCTGAATATGTCAGCGCATAATCATTATACATAATCATTTATCTATTAAATCATTGATGTATACACAAATGAATGTGCAGGAAACAATACAAAAATGGTACACAGCCACCGCTTATTTCTACAGACACTGAAATTTTTAATTCGATTACGATAATCACAAAATGTTGAAATCGGCTATGGGTTGGATAACGGCATCTTAGCTTAAGAACGGCAATATTATTATAAAGCCTTTATGCTCTAGTGCCGGTGGTGCCTGCGGAGTTGAACCCCGATGGATTCTAACACCATTAAATTTGTTTACCACCTTTGCTTTTGCTATTTATATATTACCGTTATTGATAAAAAGTCTATAGTCATTGATAAAAACCGTATAGTCATTGATAAAAAATGTGTAATCATTGCTAAAAAGCTCATAGTCATTGATAAAAATTATCAAGTAATTTCAAAACATACACATTTTACCTTGATTATTATTAGCGGCCACTACACCGTCAGTCAGAATCACCACCCCGGCGTTCTGAAACAAAAATAGTACTATTAACGAAGGGACGATTCCCGTGGGGCAGCAGTCACCACAACAGTCTGCTATGCAGGGGGTGCTGGCTACGATCCTCGTCAATCAGACGTCAAAATTATGTATTTAGATATCCACTTTTTGTCTAGGTGTTTGTGTACTTGTCTTTGTGTGTGTCCATGGGACCTAATACGTAGAGAATCCTAGTTGGGGTCGTGAGTATAGACGAGTTATTAAATTTACAGAAAATATAGACGTTACATGATAGACGTTTCGAAACATACCTGGAAGACGTCTCCTGCCGTTTTGCCTCCCAGATCCAGACCGGAACCAGCAATAAAATCTTCATCCTTGAAAACTGTATGTGGCAGACCACTGAAACTTTCCACTTCCCGTTCAATCTTAAATGTGAAATATATCAATATTTAACACGAGATTCATTAGGTTCAATTTGTTTCCAAATTTTTAGTCCAACGACAATCAAAACAGTGTGTTAGTTACCTGTGACCAATTGTGTAAGATAAACTATATTTTCTCACATAGGTATAATTACATGAAAAAAAATCTTTAATGACGACTAAAAATACTACATAGATACATAGGATACTTCTGAGTTTTTGTCTGGGATGGCGAGTTGGGAATACCCTGGAGGGCTCGTGGGGGAGTGGTTTTAGTGCACGTCACTATCTTCTAGGTAATAAGATGCAAAAAGTATATTACAGAAACAACTTAAACAAGTATCATCGTTATGTTACCGTATGCATGTCCAATCCACTGCCCAAGCCCTCGGGTGCCACGAGGCCAGTGGCAATGGCGTCCACGTCCGCGCCCAGCAGACCGGCCAGTGCACCCGCCTCGCCTGACACGCGGAACTCCACCAGGCCGTTGGGCCGGTAGGACAGCGTGGGTGACACTGGCTGGACCGACACCTGTGGACCAACAGAGAGATTGACGATTTATTTATTTACTCTTCATTGTTCACCAATAATTGCAGGACCACGAATTTTAATAGTATAATTATGACAGTGTATCCTGTGTTGGTCGACTTGAAATAATAAAATAAAATAAATAAATTGTTAATCCTCTCAATAAGGGGTCAATCTGTCGATCAATTTGACCCGCGTGGCGCAGCGGTTACCAGCCTAGTGTAACACAGAAAAGGTTTCAGGTTCCATTACCGGCAGTGGCGGATTTACCAGCAAGTTGAGTAGGCTGGAGCCTAGAGCGGCAGATTTTAGAGGGAAGCAAATTTTTTTTTTTGTATTACGAAAGTAAAAAAAAACACGTTATTATATACCTGAATGTTACTAGGTCCGCTCACACAATTCAATTAACGTGTAAAATGACACTTTTTTTTACTACGTATTTACATAGTAACTAGGCTATCGAATTACAGATGTCGCTAGGGGCGGCAAAATTTGAATAGCCTATTCGCGGCAAATGTGTAAATCCGCCACTGGTTCTCGGCCAAACAGACCGTACAATAATGAATTTAGATGTCTAGTATAGCTCTGGGTGTGTGTACTGGCCATTCATGTGTCCATGCCACTTACGACACAGAGGCTCTTAGTGTGAAGCTATGTGTGTAGAAAGCGTTTACTTATGTAATGTAACTTAGGTTTTACTTGTAATAATCACTGGCTGATTAACGTACCTACAATTTATTTGACAAATGTTTAAGTACGCCATCTATCAAATGAAATGTACATAGCTATTAAGCAGTTTAGCATTGTAATTAATGTTAATAATTTAGTAATGTTTAATATAGTACAGTTTTTATACATAGTACTGCAGTTAATATATTTTTTATTTTATGTTTGAGTTACAGACAGAATTTAGTGATAAGATTACAAATTGAATTCTAATTTTAAACTACATATGTCATTTTATAAGTTAAAGTCATTAGTAGTGCTTCACTTTGTGAAAATATGAATGTGATTGCTCTGAACCGCTTTGGATATTTTAACGTATTTCAATATACAAAGCTGGTTTTCTTATTCGAAAAGAGTAGCAAAGGAACGTACAGGCCACCTGATGTAAAGTGGTTACTTCACTCGCTGCACTAACCTTAAACAGGACTGAAGTCCTATCTGAGGTCGTATAGCGATGCCTTACTACTCCTAAGGACTGATATGATCGCCTCGCTGTAAGTGCACCCGACAACCACACCTCTCCAATCGAAACAATAATAACTTCACGGTGGATTGTGAGGGCGGCGGTGGTACCGGTCGAACCATATTTCAACTTATCGGTGTCTGTAATCAACAAGTGGCGTGAGCGTGGCGACCTGGTGCTGCAGCAGGCGGCGCTGCGGCGCCAGCAGCGCGGCGGCCAGCAGGCGCGAGGCGGCGGCGGCGCGCGGGTACCAGGCCAGCAGCGCGCAGGCCGGCGCCATGCCGCCCGACACCGCCACCTTCACGTCCACGCTGCGCCGCGCTGGACTCAACTGAACAGTACACGCTTTCTAATATACGTTCACAGTAAAGCAGTGAAAGGTTAGTGCTTAAAATTCCAGCCTCTCACATCGGGTGTCCGATGTTTCTGGTGGTTCGTGTGTCCGGGGTTGAAATCCCACATATACCTTTGATTTTTCAAACTTAATTATCACTTGCTATAACGATGAAGAAAATCGTGAGGAAACATACACATCTGGGAGTTCTCTGGAAAATTCTCGCAGGTGTATCAAGTGCACCAATCCGCACGTGGATAGCGTGGTGGACTACGATCGAACCCTTCTCATTCTAAGAAGAGACCCGTGCCCATAGGCCGCGTTAATGATGATGGTAATATTATGAATTATATTATAATTATATATACTGAGTTACTTACTTCAACGGTCTTAGCCACTAAAATATCACCACGTCCAATAACGACATAGTTAACCAGATCCATAGGCTCGGTGGCGGTGATGCGTGCTCGCATCTCGTCCCCCACGCCGGTGTCGCGGGTGAGAAGCTCGATTGTCAAATACTGTCCATCAGATGGCGCTGTTCTTTGAATGTTAACTACCCGCTCCGTTACTTCGTTGTATTTAATCTGTTTACAAAATAATACATAATACATTAATATATAATACATACATAATACATTAATAAATAATACATTCATTTGTTATCTATCGCTATTACAAGATACAACTTAGTTGAAGTTGTATGCAAAACTTATTTATTATGCAAATACCCTCCAAATATTAATAACAATCTGATAACTAAAGGATAATTACAGTTATACATATAAGTATCATTAGAATGTAATAAATTATCTTTTTCTTCTCAAATCTGCAATGAATTAGCGTGGAGTATATTCCAGGCTTCCTCCAGTTGTGGGGGGAAACCCTGCCCAACAGTGGGACAAAAAATATTACAACCAATAAACTTTTTATCACTTTCGTGTAAATGAACGGAAATATATTTTTGGAATTCGCCTGTGATTATGGCACAAAATATATTGATATACATATTTATAAACAGATATAAATTGTACAATATTCCGGCCTCGTTCGCTGTTTGTCCGGCGTTCGAATCCCGCACACACCTCTGATCTTTGGAAGTCATGTGCGTATTAGGAATTAATTATCACTTGTTTTAACAGTAAACGCAAGGATCATGAGAAAAGCAAACTATCTGAACGTTTTTGGTAAAATTTCTCGAAGGGGTGCGAAGTCTACCAATCTGCATTGGCCCAGCGTAGTGAGCTATGGCTTCACCTTTCTCATTCTAACAGAAACCCCGTGTCCAGCAGTGGGAGATTAATGGGTTCAAGATGATGGTGATAAAAATGTACATAAATATAATAGATCAATCTTCTCACCAATAAATTAAGTGTTGAATTCGAGTGCGCCTCATCGGGCGTGAGCGTGTACGTGGCAAGCCCGTTCTTCAGGGGCACTGTGGTGGTGTTCGTCGGCGCGCCGTCGTCCCATGTTCTGTCCACTGTCACTTCCCCGTCAGTCCGCATCGCGTGCCCCGTCGAGTTGACGAGTTCGATCTAAGCTCATCAAAACATGGAAACATTAGACAAACATAATGTCTTAAGGCAAAACAATTTTTTGATATATTAATTCACTTTTGCATAACACCCATGCAATATATTTTGACTTGAAGAATGAAAGGTACGTTAATGAACTATAAATACAGATCGAAATTGAAATCGAAAAAAATCGAATAAATTTGTTATTTATACAATTGAAAATACAAATTAAAGTATCGTATTTAAAGTTGATGTAATCCAACGTGACTTGACTCGGGAGATACCGCCGTTGCACCTATTTCTGCCTCCGAACAACAGTTCCAAACATTGTTGCAGTCTAGAGTTTAAGAGAGATAAAGGAGCCGTTCCAATTTAGCCCTCAGGGTCAGCGCCGCATCTGTGGTCGACCCCAGGAAGGATTTAAATCCTATCAGACTTTGATTACAGAAGTCCATGGACAGTAGTGACCATTTACCAACAGGCGGAACGCGGGCTCATTTGCTGTCTCCATAGTATAAAAAAGTTATGATTAAGGGAAAGCTTCATAACTTGCATACCTTGTTAAGAAATAGAGGAAAACGTTTATAAAATCTTGGTACAAAAAAAATCCTACTTATTAAATACTACTAATTCGATAGGTGGTAGAACTGTAAGTTCGTCCGGGGAAGTACCACCACCGCCCTCATAATCCACCGTGAAGCAGTTTATGTGTTTCGGTTGGAGAGGTGCGGTTGTCGGGCACACTTACATAGAGGCGACCATCTTAGCCCTCAGGTGTAGTGACGCACTAAGTATGACCTCAGATGGAAGTTCAGTTTTGTTTGAGGTTAGATGTGGGTGTCCATGAGCTGCAGATATCTCTTAACATCAGGTGGCCTACATGCTCGTTGGCTACTCTTCAAACATAAAAAAAATACTTAGTAAGACCAGTAAGACGTACACACCTGAACATTATACGGTAGCTGGGGCTTAAAATAGTTCGGCGCGGTAATCTTTAATCGATAAGGAGCCCTTAGCAACAATATCCTGGAAGACACGTTCTGTCGTATCAAAGTGTCTTTTTCCTCCAACACGGCCTCGACCACGAGCGGCCTCGCGGCGTCCTCGGCGAGATCGAGGTCCGTCTTGAGGTCGTACACGACGTTCGCGCTGCCGTCGAACTCTACCACCTTGCGGGCTGGCGTTGAGAACACGGGCTGAAGTATACCCGAGAAGAAGACCGCGTACGCAGATATGGTTAGCTCGCCTTGTACTGGCAAGCCGTTGAAATGCCTGCAACAGTGACGTCATATTTATGGTCATAAATTATATGGTATGATTTTAAATATTTAACATTCGACAAAAGTTAAGGGGGATATATTTGGGCGACAGAATTATGTGCACCCACCAAGCAAAATTCTTTTAAGAATGTAGATTGAAAAATCGCAGAAATTTGCATGCAAAGTTCCTATTGAAGTTTTACCGCTACATCTCTTTCTCTTTTACAGGCAAAGAAGTTTGTACTTGTGGTTTCTTCTAGCTGTTGCGATTGGTAAGGAGAATGCTTTAGCATTCTGTGCCGATAAAGTCTTAAAGGATACCAATGCAACTGTGATCGACTTCAGGTGGAGTAATCTTAAATATACTATATTATGTAAATAGATTTCAAGATTCAATATTTTTAACCCACACTAAAGTGAAACATCTATATGTGTATGTAACACATTTTCTTCTCATATATAGCTATCAGAAAACAGAACAACTTATTTGTTAAAAGATTACACACGCATGCACCTAATCACTCATTTACTCACTCACCGACACACACACTAAACCCGTATTTTAGCTTATATTTAGTGTTATTGACCATTCTATCTCAAATTTGTGACTATTTGTTTGGTTAGACGAGCACAGCACCCAGTAAGTCTATCTAGTACAGGGTCTAGTATCTAATAAACAGACCTTCTGCTTAGTACAGAAGCTCTTGCAAATTGTGTCTTATCTTTTTTGGTTTTTTTTTTCGAATCAAATCAAATCGTTTATTTAGCATGAATACTGGTGTCGAGGTAATTATTATATGAGAACAATATTCCGCTATAATACGTCCGCAAAATATAAATTAATTTAACAATTGTCCATGTACATTATATAACTTATTATATATTACAATATTATTCTATATTGTTTTTGATACTGTCTAACATCTATAACTTACTCGTAACTTTCATAATTAAGAAAACTTTAAGATAAATTTTTATTCCTTTCCAAATAAAAATGGTCTACACACATTACAATTAAAAAATGACACCGTATTATTTTATCCTTTATTTACACTGAATTTAAATATTTTGTTCTATCGTTGTTTTATCATTTATGACGTTTCTTCGAGTTATGAAATTCTAATAATGAGTTTTCTTTCAACAAGATTATGAGATTTGTAGCTTTCTCTTTGAAGCATGTTTCGTGACGTTTATTTTTTTCGCTGACCCTCTTTATTTGATTTAATCAAAAGAGAAGATATAATTTAAAATGTTGTATGAACCAGTTAATTTGGAAACTTGCCAGATTTTCATACACCGGTTCACACCGAAGTAACTGAATGCTACTAATTCCGCAAAATATCCATAATTGTTAAACATACAATTAAATAATATATCTCGTTACATAGGTTTTTTCCAAAACACGCCGGAAATACTCGAAGAAAATAAAAATCAAAAAGTTCTCCAAATAATAACTACTACTCTTCAATAAAATGATTAAATCGACGCACAGCTTTATAAAATATACACACACATACACATATACATACATATATATACACACGTACTTTGCCAATAATTTTAACATCCCGTGATCTTTGACCATATAGTTTCTCTGCTCTCTTTTGTGGTAACGACGTAACTAGAGTTTTCCATAACTTTCACTGATCTAGTTTTATTTTTAACAGATTTTAACAATTCAAAACGTGGGCTAGAATATTTTAATGTTGGTCGAGCTGATAAATTAGTTAAATATAAAAAAAAATACTTTGTAAATTTGTGGTTTGTCTTTACTGCGCTATTTACTATGTACGTTATCTACTATTTACTTACTTAGCAGTGACATTTATATTGAAGCGGCCATCGGTGAAAAGAATTTCTTTTGGCATTTCGATATCCATTTGGAATTTGGGCAGTACATAATCGGCCACCAAAATCTTTTTCGAGTAGGTTTGGCCGCGCATTTCCACCTGTAAAAAAAAATCATATGTGAATATTTATAACAAAGTTTGTATCTGTCGAGGTCATCTGTAATACACGGATATGAAATTGTTGTAAACGATTTGGAAGGTCATAAGACCGACACTACTGCGTTGTGCAACTCACTTGGATAGTCCATTCTCCAAGGGCCGGCTCGTCGGCTAGCACAATTTCTTCGGCGAAAACACCTCGGTCTAACGGCACGGTCGCCCATTGTCTAACCGATGACCCGCCGGTATCTAAAATGCTCACATCCACGGTGTTCGCCAGCGGCAGCAGGTATCTGCGAAGGGTTAACGACCGCGACGTAATCGTACGTAATCTTACGCGTGCGAACACTCTAGGCACCAGCGGCGACTATAAAATTGAAAGTGGCTTTACTGTTACGGTGCTTTCACAAGAGGAGCTGATAGCAGCGCAATACACGCAAAGGTTATGTTTATAACAGATGCAACGATAACCGACTTTAATTGAACCTACTATGCAATACAAAATGCATTAACCTTTATAGTTTGTGCATCATTTTAACTGTACAAAGCAATTGTTATGTGGGTCAGTAAGTTAGTCAGAGTTTCGGTTCCCCCTAGGACGAATATTTCCATTATAATGTAATAAAAATAATACTCTTTATTGTACGTCAGTATGTAGACGGGAAAAAATACAACAAGGTAGCCTTAATAGTATAAAGGGCAAAATTTCAGACAATCTTAGTGTGAGGAATTTAAGAAAACTAATACGAAAAGGTAGGATGTCCATGTACCTCTGCAAAATCCATAAATAAGTACATAAGCAAATATATAATAGATAATTAAAAGTAACAGTTAAATGAACTGAACAAAAGTGTCATACTTGTCCAAAGCAATAACTCTGAAGTTGATGGTATCTCCAGGCTGATAGACCCGTTTGTCCGTCTGTACAAATACGCAGAAACTTCGCGGTTGGTAGATCAAAGGCGCGGACGAGGAAAACTGCGGACCTGATGTAGAGCGCGCCACCAGGGAATATTGCCCAGGGCCAGGGTCGCCAATCTAAAATAGAAATGTAGCGACAATATATGCATTGTAACCAAAGACGTGGCTGCCCCTGCGCTTACCCCTCGCAAGCAGTCGTCTCTAGTATTTGGTAGATAATAAACACAGCTTACGTATAATTCAGCTTTATCATTATTTCTCCCGACATATGATGCAGGGTAGAGTTTAGACTTTTATATACACTAAACCAATAAAATACCCCGCTCGGAAACAATAGGTTTATGTTGAATCAAGAACACAGAACTCTGCTACCGTTGTAGCATCTTCCAACAGTCAGGGATACTTCCACCTGCTAATGACTTAGATACAAGCCTTTCTAATGTCAGCGCCAATCGTTATACTGATCTCTAATGGGGTAACGGATGTAACGGTAGATGAATCCTTGTCCGGACACCTAGTGGTGGCTTGCTACTTAATTTAAAGGTTTGTGATAGACTGTGCATTAGAATGCTAGGAAGTGATTAGTGCAGAGCAACATTGTTTTTTATATAATGAAAGTAGGAAGCGAACATGCAGTCCACGTGATGTTAAGTGGTCACTGCGTCCGTATGATCAACTTTGTATAGAACAGGAATCCAACCTAAAGTCGATCAAATATGTTTTCCTACTCCCGCAGTCTAAGATAGAAGAAAGAATTAAAACCTCGAAAAAGTAAATTCTTACATCCTCATACCTTACTTACTTACTTCCTTATAGTATACCATATCATAGGGTAAACCCTTTCCCTCACACCTCATGCCTTACCAGAACAGTAGCAATGGTGCTAAAAGGCTAAAACAATCATAACAGTGTTACTGCCGCAAGCGAAAGGCAAAGAGTTCTACCACCTTTACGTCTCTGGTATCACACATAATTATATCTATACAAACAAGTTATATCGCTATCTCAAATTATACGAAAGACCATCTTCAATTGCGTTGAAGAAATATATATTAGATCAAATGAAAAATATTTGAATCACCATGAAGTTCATAACATTGATTCGATTTTAAGAAATGACGCCGTATACATGAGATACTTGTTGACCTCTGCGTCATAGTTCATTGAAGGAGTTGAATTTATGTTCAAATATTGATTTACTAAGCACAGTTCATTGAGGGAGTTGAATTTATGACAATATTGATATACTAAGTATTCGATTTATTTAAACAAACAATAATAAGTTTGATTCAAACTCGGCATTTCTGGGGTTACACTCATCTAGATTGTCGTTTAGTCGCAGAATAGGATGATCTAAGCTAATGACTCATTTTACCTACATAATACTACTTGTACACAGCGTATACAACTATTACGAGTTACATGTCTATTGTTTATAGGCATCTCTATGCATATTTTATACATAATTTGTATTATGATGGTCAATATTTATGAAGGTTATTTAGGCTAAAACTTTTTTATTTCAGAATTACTATTATACTATTCTATTTGCTACTGCAAATGAACGTGTAGGCCATCTGATGTTAAAGTAACTGCAGGCCGTTGACACCCACGTCTAATCTCGAAGAGTGAAATCGTCGTATCTGAAGTCGTAATCGATATACCAGATAGTCGTATCTGAAGTCGTAAATACGTTACTACCGAGAACTAAGATGGTTGCCTCGGTGAAATATATTAAGCAACCACACCTCTACAACCGAAACAAGAATTCCTTTATGGCGGATTATGAGGGCGGCGGTGCTACCTCCCCGGGTTAACTATAGTCCTGCTATCTTTTACACACTTGGCCCGAAACTAAAATAAATCTATTTTTTGATGTTATAGCAGCAGGGTATGCGTTTCTGTGAATGCGCATGAATTCAATACGCACTGGTTTGTAGAACGAGTTTCTATTTCTCCTAGTCCAATTCCTATTCCTAGTTTACACTACTTCAGGCTAGTAACAAAAAAAAATTTAACATTCATAGCCCCACACTAGGATCTACCCTGTGTTGTCGGTGCAATATACACATACAAGACTAGTACTTAAACACTCAGACCCAGAAATCAGAATGCGTCATTTAGATGTCTGCTTGGCCGGGAACCGAACCCGGAACTCTCTGCATGTTAGATCGCTATGATAACCGCTGCGCCACGCGGGTCGTCAAACCACTCTCTTATTAGGTAGAGGGTACACCCGTTCGTTGCTTCCACTTTACAAAGTACACAACACCTTCTCCAGATTGGCCACACATTACACTAACACCAGATAATTCTTTAATATACTTATTACTCCAGCGTGTTGATTACGTCTTGCGAGTTAGTGACCGGAGCTTTTTAGCTGAGCGAAGGCTTTTCGACACGGTTTAACGATAACCTTATATATTAAGCAGGCAAACGATTGATTAAATTAACACTGAACCTCGTAGAAATAATGCAAATATGTACGCGTTTGTTTATTTCTGTGTCATATTTACTTTAGCACCTTGTCAAGAATACTTCCATATTTTCTATGTTAATAAGATGTAGTAACCTTGCGTATCATTAAGAAACTAACTCTATCGGCATATACGACTAAGTTTAAACTAAAATTACTAATCGTTTTGACCTGGTTACAAAAACTGCAACAATGTTTGGAGTTGCTCTATATTCTCAATACCAACAAATACAATACAAAGAAAGGTGGCATTCTTTGTATTGATAGGTGAAAAACATACGTAGAAAAGATGTCTATACAGTACGGACAATTGAAGCTTTGCTAGTAAGCAGTAGTAAGAAGTATCTTATGAATTCACGTATCTATATGTATGTATGTATCAAATTTCGTATGCTTATAAATACATAATTTGAGTTTTAAGTGATTATGTAGGGTGAATGAGTGAGGAACTATCCTCATCACACAGAATTCACTAGAATTCTGGGTGATTTGATAAAGGGTCAACGCCTATTTATGACCTAGCCTGCGCGGTTTCCGTCTCGCTATGGTAAACTGTTCTGGAGGGCATGGTAGAGTACATAAATTTTAAATGTCTTATAATTTTTTTTATTATAATGTAGGACCTATTAAATGTGTTCTTGAGGTTATAAGGCATAAGACACGTAACGTGACTATAAGTCACTGTGACACTTATATAATATAAAAAATAGTAACAAATTCCGTACATATTACGTTACAATTCATGTGAATTGTAAAGCCAGTAAGTACTCACTTCAAGTCCTATAAGTGAAGAAGTTCCGGCCTGGACCTGCACTTCTCGTCCTTGTGAAAATTGTTCTCCATTTGATTTCTTGCCCTCAATTGCTACATATAAATTGTGAGCTCTTGAACCACCCGCAATAGACATTCGGTAAGACCCGAAAGGCCTTAGGACACGTGGCCCTACCACCGATATACTGAAAAAAGTTAATTATTATTTCACTTAACTTTCAAAAATGGCACAATTATTTTACAAAATGAATAGTGATCGACTACGACTTTTTAATATTATGGTATTAAGTATATGTACAACTATAGGTGGTAGAACAGTCGTTCGTCTGGGGAAGTACCACCGCCGCCCTCATAATCCGCCGTGAAGCAGTTGTT
>DWKL01002534.1:0-12599 GCA_018249415.1 Phareas burnsi | reverse complement strand
ATATGGATGCGTCGCTACTTCTGGGGACTATGATGGTCGCCTCGTTATATGTGTAATTGTTTCTAATTTGTTCTCAGCACCAAGTGACAGTTATTTTATAATTGTGGTAACGTATAAACAAAAGTCATATCCTTAATGTCTATGTTTAGAGAACATTTGTATCACTACGACTAATATTAGATGCACAAAAATGTCGCATACCTATCTATTTAAATGTAGATTTTAAAATGGTAATTTATTACAATTTCCATTTATAGTGTAACAAAACATTGTATATTACACGCGTAAAGCGAAACCACTTTTTCGATTAACGACCAATATTTGCAATTCACACTATTTCATCGCAACGAAACAATTTGGATAACACATTGGAGCGTGCAACGAAAAACCGCACATCAGTCGAAATTTAATAGCGGCACAGGTGTGCGATAATCCAATGCATTCTGTATGCGCCCCAACACACGAGGTATAGGAATTTTCGACGCCGCCGTGCCAATCGTTCAATTAACGGAGTGTGGACGAACATAGTAATGTATGAAAATGCTGATAACATGCATTTTGTGTTATATTTATTTTAAAACAATATCGTTTGAACATTTCGAACTCTATTTATATTAGGACGAGCGTCCAACTACCCGAGTATAGCCCGTGGACATCTTCATATAACTTCAAACAGGGCTAAAGCCCTACTTAAGGTCGTACATAGATGCATTGCTACTCTTGAGGACAAAGATGGTCGCCTCGCTTAGTGTACCCGACGACCACACATGTTCAACCGGAACACAAGAATTGCTTTAGGGCGGATTGTGAGGGCGGCGGTGCCAGTTCCCCTGTCGAACTATACTATTGGGTCACCCATTGAAATGTAATCAATTTAATAACGTAACAGGTGTGCGATAATCCATTACATTTTGGACGCGTTCGAACGTACGAAGTGAACTGGATGGTAGCGTGCCAATCGTTCAGTTAACGGCGTGCGGACGAAAATACCAATGTATAAACATGCTGTTAACATTGCGTTTAGTGATTGGGACGAAAAAATAATTGGAAATTCAAAATGGCAATATTTCACTGTGTTCTTAATGGAAAGTGTGGTTTTTTTTGTATGAAAAGAGTAACAAACGCGCAGGCCACCTGATGTTAAGTGATCACTGTAGTCCATGCACATCCACATCTTCCTAAAACGGGACTAAAATCCTATGTAAGGTTGTAAGGAGTTCGTTACAAAGGACTAAGATGGTCATCGTGGTATGTACACTCGAGAATCGCACCTTTCTAACCGAAGCACAAGAATAGCTTCAAGGTTTCAATGATACATTTTATTGCATAAAAGATACGGGATAGTGCCGGCGTGGTTAAACGGGCTAGTGTATTCTATACATACATATATGAAGGCGCATTATGTCACAGATATAGATTTTAATGTTTGAAGAGTAGCAAACGAGCGTGGAGGCCATCTGATGTTAGGTGGTCACTGCCGCCCATATAAACCATGTCTAACCTCAAACAAAACTTAAGTTCTATCTGTGGTCGTATGTAGAAGCGTCACCACTCCTGAGGACTGATATGGTCGTCTCGCTGTAAGTGTGTCCGGCAACCGCACCTCTTCAAACTAGACAAGAATTGCATCACGGCGGATTATGCGGGCGGCGGTGGTACTTCCCCGGACGAACTAGTCCTACCACCTTTTATATTCAGATTTATATATAACGGTACATACAATTTGGCACGTAGAGCTCAAGCACCATTTTCACTCACACATATAGTGCCGTTGCCACCGTTAAGTTAGCAGAAAAATGTCAACGCTCTTTACAATTGACCCCAATCCAACCCGATGTTAAGCTTTAGTATGATCAATATTTTCTCGCTATGAACAAACATGCACGTCATAGAAGGCTATCAAATTAATTGGAGAGCGGAAATTAATCGGCACTAACTCTTAATGGAATAGATGACGAGCGACTTGTTAGTTGTTTGATGAATCCAAATAGTATATATTCCTTTAATTCTTTATTTAGTTTTCTAATGCAATAATCTTTTTTGTATCATATAATCGAATCGAAAGAGAAACGTCCTGCCTTATCTGATCTCTCATATCCTACAACACTAATGCACCACAGAGGTGAAGAGGGGAGGGGGCGAGGGGGGGGGGCAGGTAATTCGTGTCTCTAGTGTTCCCTCTTTAGCTGGGCTTGTTCTCAGGAGATCAACATCTCCCAGTGACTAATTAATAGCGCGCTATACCACAATATTAATTATTATAATTTCTTTGGAGAGGTACCACTACCGCCCTCGTAATCTGTCGTGAAGTAATTCGTGCATTTCGGTTCGAGGTATGGTTGTCAGGTATACTTACATCGACCATCTCAGGAGGAGTAACACGTCTACATACGGCTTTAGATAGGATTACAGTCCTGTTTGAGGTGCGATGTAGGTGTCCCGTGGGATTCAGTGACCACTTAATATCAGATGGCCTACATGCTCGTTTGCTGTCTTAATTTTTTTTTTTATATTTTATAGCTTTGTATAAAACTTTCCTTACACTCTCCGAGGAAGTGAACCAGTGAACAGAGGGAATCGGACTTTATTTGTACTGTGTTCATTATATAATGATATTCTTATGAATATTTTATTATTATTAGGAATTATTAATAATCTGGGGGGTACTTATTCCCTTGGGACACTGGGGAAAGAGGGTACTCTCGAGAAAGTATTAATAATATAATTAATTATATGCGCGTATTAGAAATGAATTATCACTTGTAAGAGGAAGTTCTCGAAGGTGTGTGAAGTCTACCAATCCGCACTTGGCCTGCTTGGTAAACTATGACCTAATCCTTTTCATATTGACAGGAGATCCGTGCCCAGCAGTGGGACAGTGATGGGTTGATGATGAGTATTAATTAAAAGGCACAAACTTAACACCGTAATGTTCGGACATTATATACTTAACGCGGTTATCACTCGCTTGAGCGGGGAAGGAAAACGCACATAAGTTCGATAAATTAAAGGTGCGTAATTTGAACCTTGTATCCTTGAACCTTGTATAGTTGTAAATAATATTTATTTATGCGCTACTCCAACAAATTAGACCGGAATTAGTACGAAACAGTTTACACGCTTTTACCATTTCGCAAAAAAAGTATCACCGTCGTCAATTATAAATTGAAGTCAACGCAATATCCTTTGTACTGAATATTTGCATAACTAAAAGATAAAAGGTCGGAGCATCTGTCGTGCGACCGTGCTCCTCTCATGCGTAACAAATTATACGGATGGGAGAGCGCGTAATGCAGCCGGCTCATACAATCACGTGCATTTCCTGAGTTTCAGTTACAAAGGGCATATTATTTTCCAAACAATATACCGTTTTCATTCTTTTACCTTAACTCTTTGAAGGAGCAGGAACAGTAGATACACTGCTCTATATATGGTGGTGGCAAAAGGAAAAATCTTAACTAAGAATAACTTACTTTGAATCCACGCAATCAAGCGTATAACTTGAATCGAGTTCAGTAACGTTTGCTTCGAGGTTCCCGGGACTTTATTATTTGCAATTATTTTACGTTACATGCTTTTTATTACGAATAGAGCAATTACCGTAACTAATTAATTAAATTAAATTAAGGGTGTATATTATAGATTTTATTATTCGATATGAAATATATTATTGTAGATTCATTATATATAAATTTCTAATACTAATTTTCTTTATATATATCCACATATTCTCAGCATTGCACGGGGCAGACTGGTAGAGAATGCTATTAGGCATTAAGTTCACCTTTGTAACCCTTTTTTTTTTATCGTTGGGAAATCCCTTCGGATACCACTCGTGTCGGCGGACAACGAGTGGTTATGCTGTGTAAGTTATCAGCTAAAACTCAACGGTGTTCCTCTGCGGGTGTTTCGGCCAGTAACCGGGGAACCGGGGATTCTCATTTTAAACGTTTTGAAGAAAATGAAGAAAAACATTGTGAGGAAACCTACATATCTGAGAAGTATACGTAGAGTTTTCGAAGGTGTCTGAAGTCTACCAATCCGCACTAGCCAACGTGTGGTGGTGGTGGAGTATTGTGGACTATGTCCGTCTCATTTTAAAAGGAGACGCGTGCCCATCAGTGAGAAGTCAACCAATCCGCACTAGTCAATGTGTGGTGGTGGTAGAGTATAGTGGACTATAGCCGTCACATTTTAAGAGGAGGCGCGTGCCCATCAGTGGAACACTAATGGGTCGATGATGATGATGAGTATTAATTAAAAGGCACAAACTTAATACCGTATTCCGATGTCGGTAATGTTCGGACATTACATAGTTAACGCGTTTATGTAGTTGTGTATAATATTTATTTACGCGCCACTCCAACAAATTAGACGGGAATTAGTCCGAAACAGTTTACACGCTTTTACCATTTTCAAACTGAACATTTCACTAAATTCATATAGTAATGTACGTACATCTTGTAACTTTATAAAACTTTGGTCACTAAAGGGACAAACATAATACGATATTATAAATATGTTAAACATTTTAATTACGTAACGGGTACTCACGATATACGGTTTTTAATTGCCTATATTTCGACCCAGTTGCATGGATCGTGGTCACGGCGAAACTGCGGTACTGGAGAGAAACTATTGACAGGCACTAGTGGTAGATTAGTCTATCTACCCTACGTCTAATTTGTTTTTCTCTTTTGTTTACCATATCACGACACACCACACTAACTGTATCTTTACGCACCGCACTTTGCACGTTTAACTTAAAATCTTAAATATGTTAAGGTCGTTATTAAGAGATTACTGACAAGCGTTGCAAAGGCGCTGGCCATGTGCAAATTATTAGACTTTATATATGAATATCTTTGAAATTACTATGGAGAACCCGGATATCTTAATAGGTTTTTTCATGATATACATCTTTCATTAAAGCAAGACTAAGTGGTACTTATATTATTTCATTAAATCAGTGGTATGTTTGATTCGATCCTAGTCTATCGATTTCGACGCCGAAAATTTACACGACTATTCATTGTCGTCTCATAATCATCTTCCTTAACGGTAGTTCTCATTAGTTCTATTCAAGACACATGGCCTCATTCACTTTCATATAAATATAGATTATATTAAGGGATGCCTAGCGTAGATGACGAGCTACTGTTAAGTAGTTGGTCTTGGTTAATGTCTCTAGAAACAGTAGCAGTGGACTAAATATTGTCATTCTCCTTCGATAAACCTTTGAAGGTGGTACGACATTTTGCGGGTCTGGAGGCATTATCACATACATTTCTCCCTTAGAGTTCCTATAAGTTTTACCACTTCGGAGTAGTCACATATTATTTAAGTAATATAAACGAGAAGAAGAAAGAGATTTCTTGAAGGTATCTTTCTGAGAAATATTAGATAGAGTTTGGATATTATTATTTCAATATTTCGAAGGGTATTTTGAGTAGTTGAAGGTGGATATTATGTCTAGATAATAGTCACACAGGGCTACTTGTCCTGGGTATAGTTAAAGCACACACACATCCACATACACACTTTCTATACTCATAGCGCCATTTAAAGGTTCCCTGTGATGTTGGTGCCATGGATACAAATATGAGTACAGAAACACCCAGACCTAGAATGGAAATCGACATTGAGCATTTCGATTTCTGCTTGGCTAGAAATCGAATTCCCCTCCGTGTCAGACCGGCATGGTGACCACTCTACCACGCGGGTCGTCAGAGACATTACGCGAGGAAAGCACCGACGTGATTCACTTGTAATCTCTGAATTATCTTACTCACTTAGTTTGTTCGTTCACTCCATTTCCTCCCACATAAAATTTGACTCCGCCCCGAAAACGTCGACTATCTTTACAAGGTTTGTACCTTCTGGCACAAAAAACAAAGATAACGTTCACAAACTTTGTCGGCGAAGTTTGGAAACTTCCAGTTGAATTGCATAAATGCAATCGATTCTACCTACCTACGTGAAAAAATCGCTGGCTTGGAAAGAGGAGGAAATCCTCCGCTATTGGCTAGCCCTCGTCGAGCATATATTCATGCAAATGTTATTAAAGTGTGACTGCCGCAGTTTGAATATATCACTCCCAGGGGACTCCTTCCTGGGAATCTCTATATAAGTTAGATAGTTTTCTTAGCATTCGATTCAATACTTTTAAATACTGAATTTAGAAAAAGCTAAATGATTTCGGTGTCCTCTAAGTTTGAATCGTGAATTTGAATCGTGTATGAACGGGATGTTTTTTTTAACATAGAAATAGCAAAGGGACATGCTATCTGATGTTAAATGATCACTATGGCCAATGAAATCTGTAAGCAACCATAAGTTTTTTTTTATGTTTGTAAAGTAGCAAACGAGCATGCAGGCCACTTGATGTTAACTGGTCGCCGCAGTCATGGACATTTACATCCAACCGCAAACAAAACCGAAGTTCCGTTTGAGGTTTTATATGGATGCGTCATTACACCTGAGGACTAAGATGGTCGTTTCGCTATATGTCTGTCTGGCAACCGCACCTCTCCAACCGAAACACAACAATTGCTTTACGGGGGATTATGATGGCGGCGGTGGTACTTCGGTGGTGGTAAGATCGCTATCCTACCTAAGATCCGCCACATATGCTGTGCTACCCCTGAGGATTAAATTAAGTTGGAACGCCTCGTGTAAGTGTTTCTACTAAGGTGGAATCTGCTTAGAAGTTCTGATTAGTTCTCTCTTAAAACTAGAACTTGACATCGATTAACACTTGTGTTATAACGTAGACATGAGTGTAATCTCTGGATTCCAAGAACTCTGTCACCATTAAAATATTTTTTTTATAGTGAAGTTCAGTATACATTTTCAGTAGTGTAGCCCAATCTGTCATTGAAAAATGGAACAAAAATCGTTAAAAAGATGGTCGTGAGGAGTCAACTTCCAAGAACCAATCATTGAGCACGATTAATAAAACGCGTACATACATACGTGGAGCAGTTGTAACCATATCTGTTTGACATGCAAAGGGTTTCAGGTTCGATTTGCGGCCGGGCAGACATCTCAATGATGAATTTGGATTTCTATTTGATTCTGGCTGTTTGTGTACTTGTATTTGTAACACCCACGGCACAGGGAATCCTAATGTGGGGCTATAAGTGAAGAAAGCATTATATGTATTAGATTTCGATACAATTGAACTATATTTACCACTGGTCAGATTTAAAGTCAGTCAAAGTCAAGTTAAAATGTAAATAATGTCTTGCTTACCGATCGAAATGTAGATATTAACATTACATTTGTTTTAGTCGAATAAACTTAATAAAGTATTCAAAAGCTAAAAGTTATTAGACATTGTATTTTGTCTGACTTTATTTCTAATATAGAGTGAAGTTATATGTGATCAATAGCTACTGACAATAGGAATGTTGGTTTTGTGCTGGATAGGAAATAATTACCCATTGTGGGTATTCGTTTACAAATCAATCGGCAATCATTCCTTTTATAGTCTGTTTTAATATTGATTTTGCAGTAAAAGTGTGTTGCGTTAATTATCATATACATAGTAATGATAAGTGGTTACTGATGTCGATGTTCATTTTAAAATCAACCTCAAATAGCACTGAAGTCCTACATGAGGTCGGTCATAGTTCGTTGCTACTCCTGAGGGTTAAGTTAAAACACCTCCAGTAAATATAGGTAGAATTATTTACTGGAGGTGTTTTAAGTTAATCCTTTCCCTTCAAACCAGAACACAGTTGAGTTTAATAATGATTTTTATCATCATCATCAAACCATTACTGTTACACTGCTGGGTACGGATCTCTTCTCAGAATCGGAAGGGTCAGGTCATAGTCTACTGCGCTAGCCACGTGCGGATTGATAGACTTTACACACCTTCGAGAACTTTACAGAGAACTCTCGGATGTGTAGGTTTTCTCTCGATGTTTGTTTTCACCTTTAAAGCAAGTGATAATTAATTTCTAATACACATGTATCTCTTTTTTAATCTCTTAACCTAGCAATAAGGCACAAGCCACCTGATGGAAAGTGGTCACCGCCGTCTATGGACATTTGCAACACCAGAGGAGTCGCCAATGCATCGCCGGCTTTGAAGTAGAGCTCTTTTTGCACCTTTCATGAAGAGCCCCATGTCATAAAGTTCAGGGAATACCTCAAAAGGTAGTTCATTCCACATCTTGAACGTACTTGCATATTCAAAAAATGAGAGGTTCGCGCTGGGTTCGAACTCTGCCACTCTCTCTCTCTCTGCGGATCCCCAACGTGAGAGGCCGGACTTACCACTAGCCTATCCTTATCACACGTTACTGAAAAGCAGAAACAGGTGTGTTGGTGATGCCACCGCACACAAACCATTACCGGTTATGTTCCTCTGTACTTTATTTAAGACCAAAATATATATTTTTTACTCAAAAAGTAAACAAACAGCTCTAAGTTCAGTTCGACTTAATTAATAAGGTAATTTATAAAAAGATTCATTAAATTTCAAGGCTTGTTCGATAATTTCTGGCGAATAAAGGCTGAATAAGCCCTCAACATACCATTACTAAATAATTTACTAACAGGTAAAGAAAGTAGTTTTCTAGACTAAACAAATGATAAATTATCGCCTCTCAATGTTATTAAATACTATAAAATTAAATGTACTTTGATATACAATGTATTAATGAAAGATAAGTAAAATGTATTTACTACAGACAGTAACCAAAATACTAATAATTATTTTAGTATAATCAAGACATAAATTATGTTGAAAACACAAGAACAGTCTTGTATTGCTCTAAGCTTTATAATAAACGACAAGACATCGAGTGTTCTTCAATGTTCATTTGTAACAAGGCCTCGGTCTATCCCTTTGAGATGGCTCTCGAAGGATTGCCTTGAAGTAATTAATTAAACTTAATACGAGCTACAACTAGCAGCTATCACTTTCAAAGAGAGTAATAATCTATCTTATTTTTTTCTTTATGTAATAAGTTTAAGTGGTGGATCGGGAGGGACTAGTTCCTACAATACAGGGTACCTTAGTGTAGGGATTAGCCCTACATAAATAGTTCATATCAGGTACCAAAAAAATGAGAACGAGAAAAAATTACCTATTTTGAGATTTTTTAGGTGAGAAGTGTAGCAAACGAATGTGCAGGCCGCGTGATGTTAAGTGTCCATTGTAGTCCACGGACACTTTATTTAACCTCAAACAGGACTGAACTCCTATTCAATGTCGTACGTAGATGCGTCACTACTCCTGAGAACTAACATGGTCGCCGTAAGTATCTGGCAATCACACTTCTTCCAACCGAAACACTAGAATTGGTTTACGTCGGATTATGGGGCGGCGGTTGTACTTCCTCAGACGAACCATAGTTCTACCACGTATTAAATTACTAACTTATATTACGATAGTACTTCGCAGCTAGTTAGTGGCCGCATACTAATGCACAGTTCTTCGATTTTTACGAAATTAATTTAGTTATTTTGAATATTTGCCACTGTATTAACTAATACATGTGCTTTGAAAATGGTAATTATTTCAAAAGTACCGAAAGACATTTTAATTTCATTTATTTTAACAGATTATCTACGGCAGCCAACTGCCGTAATCGTTTGAATCGTCAATGTCTTGATAATTTAATTTACGAATGAGCAGATGCTGCTAGTCTATAAGCCCTTACAACGCCATCTAAAGTGCGCTTAAGTAAAACTAAAGAGGGATATATTACTTTTTCGTACATGTCACATCATCATCCCATTAGCGTCCCACTGCTGCGCTTCTTTCAGAATGAGAAGAATAAGCCATAGTAAACTAAGCCGGTCAAGTGCGGATAGGTAGACTTTGCACGCTTTCGAGAAATTTACGGATTACTCTCAGGCATGTAGGTTTTCTTACTATTATTTCTTCTAGATCAAAGCTAGTGATCAATATCTTCTAATACGCGTATCACTTCGAAAAATCAAAGGTGCTTGCGGGAGTGGAAACTCAGCAAACCAGAGTGAGAGACCGAAATCTTACCACTGGGCTATCAATGCTTCGTACATGTTTACAGAATAAACATTAAATAACCCTATAGGATTTCAAGGTTATTCCTTTACATGTCTTAGATATATTAGTCTCCATGCCTTAGATGATTATTGTTGTGTCTGTATTTTGTCTAAAATCGTATCGACATTCACTGTAACGTCTCTCTCTGTTGTTTTATTTTTCCAGTGTAATCCTTATGACCATTACCAGGCTAGTCTTTGTATATTTAAATCCTAATTGCCTTTCACATAGCTTCGATTTCGTATAGATTAAAGTCTCCAGTTCCCAGTTTCTGGTTTTTAGTCCGTCAGCAGTCTAGTGTATTTTGTTATATTTAAAATAGAATTGACTTTAGTTCAGCCTTAAACCAGTATTTGTTGAAATATCCCCGATTTCTAGCTCTTAAATAACCACTCAGTCAAATTCTTTTGGAATATTTAAATATGGACGGAAAATTTTACAGTAATCTTAGACGATCATTTCTATGTCAGAAATACATATTATCTTAAACATAATTTACTTTATTACAAAACTAGATCCGATATCTAATGTCCAAATTGGATTTTATCCAGTCTCTTGTCCTTATGACAATGAAATTAGGCTTTTGTAAAAAGCAATGATAGCCTAGTGTTTACATTCCAGTCTTTTACGCTAGGTGTCCGGGGTTCGAATCCTGCACGCACCTCTGTTTTTTCAAAATTATATGCGTATTGGAAATTAATTATCACTTGGTTTAACAGTGAAGGAAAATATCCTGAGGAAAGCAACATCTGAGAGTTCCTTGTAAAGTTCTCGGAAACTATCTAAAGTCTACCAATCCGCGCTGAGATACCGTGGTGGACTATGACGTAAGTGTTTCTCATTTGAAAGGAGATCCGTGCCCAAAAATGGGACATTAATTAGTTAACGTGGGATATTAATTGGTTAACGATGATGATGAGACTTTTGTATTTAGATGTACAACGTAATTGACTTTCATACTAGCGAAGGTCGTACATCGATTGAAACTTTCCCAGTCTCCAGCTTACCAAAATAGTCTTTTATCCGTCGATACTTCTCGTACAACTTTGCACTCTTTCAAAGTTTCTCGCATTTGAAATAGCAACATTATAAGTTTTCAAACTCGAACTGAGACTTGCATACAAATCTTGACCCTATGTACCTTTTACGATCTTATGACTTTTGAATGTATAGAAACAAATAAATAAAATTTAAGTGTCAGTCTGGAATTTAATAATAATTCTAATTTAAGCATATATGGAATGAATAATATTAGAACATAAGGAAACAATTGAGTATAAAAAATATTATTCAGAATCGAAATACTTGCACTTGGCCAGCGTGGAGAACTACGGCTCGATCCTTCTCATTCTGGGAGGAGACCTGTGCCCAGCAGTGGGACGTTAATGGGTTGACGATGATGAACCTAAATACGCAAACACTCGTTTGTGTGAAAATAAATAATTTATAACTAACATCGATTGGAACTTTATAAACTAAAATTGTTTAAAATGATAACCACAATGAGAATGTCCATTGTAACTTTGACTATGTACAATTTAGATGACATTAAACTTTTCCGCAATCTTACATTTTATAAATTCACCACGTAAAACTCTTCTAGGACACTCAATTTGACCTCAGTATTGATGAAGGGACATCAGATTTACGTGTGGAGTAACGAGGTCAAACGGCCTTGAATGACTATCATTTGAATGCCCTCGTCTGCGGAGAGAACCCTATAAATCGGCCATTTTGCGTCTTTTAAAAGAATCTTGTAGCGGTTGATACTTTTGAAAGAGTCTTAGAATGCATATATAACTTTTAAAAATAAACAGGACAAAAATAAATGATACGTTCTTAAAAAGATTTAAAAATAAGCAATACTAAGTTTTCAAGTTCTAGATATATTAGTTTTTGGACAAAAATAGAAGTTTAGTAATTGTCAGTATTTTAACGCGTTTATTCCGTTCATATTATGTTTCACTATAAGTTTAAATTAGTAAATTGTGACCACAACAATATCTCTTTTTTCAGTTTAACTCAATGGAATATTTAATATGCAATTTAATGGAATGCTTTGATATACATTCAACTTTAACTTGCTACTTTATAACAAAATTTTGCTCCTATCTCCCAAGAAAAAATATCAAAGAGCGCAAAGACAGAAGATTTTTAACTTGATTAAGAGAGACGTCGGTAATTTCATTTTACTTTTCCAAGCTTCTCTCACGCCGTGAAGCAAGCACTTAACGTACCCTCGAGCTAAATGTAAAAGAACCATTTAATCTATCCACTTGTGAGTGAGCCATCCGCGTAGAAGGCTTTTAACTTACAATAGAATCTAATGAGAACTTTAAAGGCTAGAGCAAAAACGGCATTAAATACAGTGGGAGAAGTTGATAAATGCCATTAATTATATTCAATTCGTAGTTGAATTGAAGAATGAGTTTAAAATGTAATTTAGTCTTAGTGTTATCATCATCGTGGACTCTTGATAAGCTAGCAGCGCGATTGACGCTGCTGCAGCACTACCGTCCGTAAGCTATAATGCCGTTATATATTAAAACCATTC
>DWKL01002533.1:0-12600 GCA_018249415.1 Phareas burnsi | reverse complement strand
ACATATAATAAATTTATAGAATCATTAACGTTCATTAAGCTTGCACTGAGTGCCTACAAGTCTTTATGTCGCAAGCATTACAGATTTATTATGTTGGTGGCATTAAGTTTGACGAAGTAAGCGCCATGACATCTGAAATGTCAGTTCCACTATAGTTTGCATGTGCGTATGAAATAATAATTTGAAAGTTTCAAAATTATACAATGAAAGAAATAATGCACATGGTCATTATTAAATGATATAAAAAATAAGAAGCAAGTTATACTTTACCTGTTTTTTAAGATTGGTTAAAGTAAAATTTGTCGATAAATAGCTATATTAGTACAATTCATTCATAAAACTACGAAATATTGACACTTTGTTCGTACAGTAATGAGTATGACACCTAAAGAATCTCGACTGGTTCTGGAATACTAATTAATAAACTCAAATATGGCAAGCTCACCGTATTTGGACTACGCATTTGAAAATGGTGCTGAGCGCTGATTTTATAATGAGGATTCAACCTTGCGTGTGTAGAGACGGATGGTCTAAATTAAATACGCTTAGAATTTCCATAACCACAAGCGATATGGTAACTGGTTAATTAGAAAAGAAGTAGAAAGAGAAACGCAAGCTTTATTTAAATCGAAAGGAAAATGGATGATTCCTTAATACTTCTGATTTTAGCTAGAACTTGTATTAAGAATAATAGTTCGTCCGGGGAACTGCCGCCGCACTCATAATTCGCCCTGAAGCAATACTTGTTTCGGTTGGAGAGGTGCAGTTGCCGGGTACACTTACAGTAAGGTGACAATCTTAGTCCTCAGGAGCAGTGACGCATCTACGTACAACCTGAGATGGGACTTCAATTCTGTTTGAAGTTGAATGTGGGTGTTCATGGGCTACATTGACCACTTAACATCAGGTGGCCAGCACGATCGCTTGCTACTCTTAAAGAAATACATTCTTTACATACTAGAGGGTAAAGAACCAAAGCGCACGAGGGAGAAACAGATACGACGACACAAAAGCAACGGTTACAATTTCTGATTATAACTAATCATCTTAAAATAGATTGCCATAATATATGTAGCTATTTACGATTATGATGGCAGTCTTACTGCTGACAACGGAATTAGAATAGTTAAAATTACATTTTTTCTTTGTGTTACTAAATTACATAGTAGAGGAAATTTAAAAAAGGGAAAGAAAAGTAAGTGCAGATTCAGAGGCTGAAGGCTGAAGCGAATCAAAAATTAACGAATTTAGAGACCACAATGTGTTACGCCCGTATTTATAAAGAAATTAAAGTGAGTACTTTAGTAGAAATATCAACTAACGTAACCATTTTATTCTATAGTTAATTATAATTGCTTGAAGTTAGCGTTGTCAAAATTTAGATAATAGTCACCATTTCGTTTACTTAATCATTAAGAGTACGCTTAAAACATCTATGTTATATTCGTTTGTATACATATTTGAAGATTATTTTTAAATTGACAGAATCGTAGCGACTTTTGGTCTTATAAATGAAATCCAGAATGACAAAATTAAAATTGCCAAGTCTAGAAATCGCAAAGATTACTTTTTGGTTTGTTATGATAAGTATATGTGATTCTTTGTCAGAACAAAGTAAAAAGTAGATAACACATTACAAACTGCAGTCAAATACAAGAAATAAGATAACCAAATATAAAATCATTTATTAGTAACAATTTCGAATGTAAAAATAATCCATCCAATATTGATAGGATTATATATTGTCCAACGTTTTGTTTTTGCCAACAATAACTTATTTTGATGAGAGAAAATGTAATCATAAAAAAGTATATTTTAACTGAAATTAGTTTTTCTTACATAATTTGATTAGAATTAAGCAATGAGTTAAAATGTATGTAGGGTCGTCGACATTAAAGTAAAATAATCTAAACATCCAGTGTGTTTCGTCTTGAATTATCGCTGTAACCTAGTGCTGCCAAAAAGAATCAACCATTAAGCACCGACTCTTATTTAAGCATTAGCTTAAGTAAGTAATGTACATTAAACGACAATATAAAGAGATTTTATACTGAAGAATTCTAGCGTCAGTGATGACTTTATGAAGAAAGTACAAAGCAAAAAGTAATTATTTCTTTATAAATACAGGCATTAAATTCTGTTTATTTATTTTTATTTAAAAATGTATGTATAAATGAAAACAAAACAGAATTGTACAAATGTTATATCATTAAGTACATTTCGCATTTGGAAAAACGAATATAAATAAAAAACACACAATATTGGGGATGAAATAATTAAATTGAGTAAAAAGAATCATGATTACAATAATAACATTTTAAGCGAATGTTATCGCAGAAATTATACATTTTAATTATGTAACGGGTACGCATGATATGCGGTTTTTTAATTGCCGATATTTCGACCTAGTTGCATTAATCGTGGTCACGATAATTACCGATATTTTGACCTAGTTGCATTGATCGTGGTCACAGTAATTGCCGATATTTCGACACAGTTGCATTGATCGTGGTCACGGCATTTAAAAAACCGCATATCGTAAGTACCCGTTACATAATTAAAACAGGATTAAAATAATGTTTTATAGCAATAATAAAAATGTACTTCTGACGGTTTTGATTCAAAAACAACATTTTTGCAACAATAAGTAATTCAATACAATTGTCAATGAAAGAGTATCGTACAGATGTAGATAATCTTGGATATTTTAAAACGAGTACGTACCACATTCATCTGTAGCGTAACAGCCATTATGTCATCCGACCTCACCGAGGTCACCTTTTAATAAAAACGAGTCAAGTTTATCCCCGCAGACACGCGCCCAATGAAAACTGGTTTCCCTATATAAAATGTGTAATTTCTTGCAATTATTATTATTTATTCCGCCGATCGACACAAAATATGTCAAGGTAAAATCAATTCCATTGAAGGAAGTTATAGTTGTGATTTACTTTTTTGTAAATAACATAATTTTAATTAATTTCAAAGATAAACGAGGCTGACAAGTTTTATTAAAACTTTATGAATAAAATTCACTGGAATCTCAGAAGTAGTAGTCTCAGTTCGGCCAGAGATGTACTACCGCCGCCCCCATAATCCGCCGTGAAACAATTCATATGTTTCGGTTGAAGAGGTGTGGCTACCGGATACACTTACAGTGAGGCGACCATTTTAGTCCTCAGGAACAGTGACGCATATACGTACGTCCTCAGATAAGACTTCAGGCCTCGTTGAGGTTAGATGCGGGTGTCCATTAGCTGTAGTGACCATTTAAAATCAGGTGGTCTGCTGCTCGTTTACTACTCTTCTCGCATAAAAAAAAACTATATATACCTGTAAGAGCAACATGAAATTCTACGTGAACTTGATCTATAGGGAGAAGATATTACGAAAAGAGAAGTTTATTGATAATACATGGTTTGGATAATTTAATGCCTTTGACGAAACTAATAACGCATAGTACTTGAAAGAATGACACAACGAGGATCAACAATACTCATTTTGTTTACAAAATTTGTAAGCGAGGACACATGACTAGCAGATGCGAACCACAAAAAACCTATGAAACATTATAATGAAATCTGCCAATTATGACTTCATAATTTCATTATACTGTGAATTGTCAACAAGTCGGCTAAGAACATGTGGCGTTCGTCCTTAACTTGCTTTGACTCACGTGCAACCTTGTATCGTCACAAGTCACTTATTAAAGTAACTCTGGTATAAATAAAACATATGGTAATTAGCACACTCATGTCCATGTGATGTATAATTGTTTGATACGAGCTATTACAGCTGTTAGGAAGTTTAAGTAACTATAACTATCGTGATTTATTTACAGTTATATGATAGAACCGGTTATTTATACATTTTCCAACGAAAAATAATCTTTTATTTCACGTTTATGTCTTCAGTATGATAAATAGATGGAGTTGTAAATAAGAGATTACACCAGAAGTATATTGGATATACTCTTTATGTATTGGGTATAATCTCTTGTTAACAACGCCATCTATTTATGACACTAAAGACAAAGTGAAAAAAGAAAAATATTTAAATTTACATTATGGAATTCTATTGAGAGAACAACACTGAACTACGTAATTTATCTCAGAATTGAGATCTTACGGGATAGTCAATATAGTCTATTTGCAAAATTGTCAGAAAAAATAAAATCATCTCCAAAATTATTTATAATCCAGAAGCTGAATTTATGTTGCTCATTAAGTAATGTTCCTCACTAACTAACTAATACCTGAATCACAAACACACACAAAACTCATTTTTGCAGCTACCTGCACCTCAAAGGCATTAATGATAATAATATTAATGGAAGGTGTAGAGTAGTGTAGTGTTGAGGCTGGTTATTACAGTAAATAAAAAAAAAAAAATCTTTATCACTAAATTGAAGAATATTTTCAACAATAAAATGTAAGTCGAACGGCGAACGCTACATTTTTGTTCAATATGGATAAAAACTTTTGTATGCTATTAAATTTTTTTAATATTTAATAAAATACTATCAAATCAATTTGTGACTAACATATAGATAGCAAACATAAACAACAGTAGACTGGGTCTTACAGATTTATCGATTATTCGCATAGAAGATGAACGGCAGACGTGCTCAGCGAATTCGTTTACTGATTTTGCTATTATACTGTTAACTATGTAAGCAGATTTACAACAAAGTTTCCCAAGAATATAGCAAACATAGTTTAGACTAGATATATAATAGTGATATGAAACAAGAAGACGGTCTGTACAGAGGCTCACATAAGGTTAACTATGATACTAAAGTAAAAACCAGTACGAAGATCTAAGAATCATTTAATATTGTTCTATTTAAAAAAAAAAAATCTTCCTTTACAGTTATGTCAAACCTGAAACCATAAAACTTCAAACCGAACACCTAATATGGCAAAAAGTCTAGAAAACCAAACTTGTCAAGATACTAAATCACAGGAACGCGTGGGCGATCGCAATGGCATTCAGCGTGGCCTTCTAAATGCATTCAGAGCGAAACAACCGGCTTGATGCAGCCTGCCCACGGGACCCTGCGCGAATTATATTTACATCGGCCAAGGAAAATTTCATTACTAAAAGGATATATCGTGTGGTAAGACTTCGAGTTACTACGGATAATAATATTACAATCACAACCAATAAATCAGTGGTTAAATGTTTAAGTCAAGGAAAATCTAATGAGTATGAATATTAATGAAATAATGCAATTAAAATGATATGGTGGTTATAATCTAATTTAGGCATTCAGGCATTCCAGCTTATCGCCAAGGGGTAGCCCCTCATTTGGGGCAGATCTCGTATCTTTTTGGAATTGTTTTCAGAATTGCAGTGACTGCTTAACATCAGGTGGACTATATGCCCAGTTTGTGTTTACTAATATGAAATAAACCGCAATTGAGTCAGATAATACGAATGATGACGATTCTATGGGAGCTATTAAGGATTATTAGCTACGAGCAACAATAAATTGGGGTTAATTGATATCAGATGTTAATTTTTGCAAATGTTATGATAGATCACAATACACTTAGGTAGGTAGGTGGCAATACCTAGTTAAATTTTAATTATTACCATGTCCTGCATTTCATTGTTGCATCAATTAACATCCATTGAAGTGCATGGTCCATATTACTATTACGTGAATAAAATACAACACATTTTAAAACGCTTTAAAATTATAATAATTTAAAACAAGCTAAAAATATCACTTATAAAAACACCTAATGTAAATATTCGGAATATGTCTATGCATTATTAATTTCCCCAATAGAATGGATCATAAACAATGCGATGCAATAAAAGTCGGCATTTCATTCCCCACCCACGGGACCATCCAGGAATAGGTTCTGGGGTCGTAAAATGAGCAAAGAAGAACCGCAAACCGGTGCTAATGGAACCAAATTAACCTGGCGTACAACAATGATGACCTCACCCCGAGACTGATTAGCACGTACGTGAACACTACAAACAGTCTCTGTAATATATTACAGAGGGATTTATTGTGCACGGTCATCTGCTAAATGTTAATTAAATTTTCAAGTTCCAAATTGTGCAACGGTCGTGTCAAAATAGAGAATAATTAGGAATGCAATTAAATTTAAATTTATTAATAAAAGTTATCATTATCAAAAAGAAGAAGGTATGTGTAATGATCGTTGATTGTCAAGAGTCCTTGAAACATCAAGTACTTGAAACAACATTTATCGAACAAAACGATCGCTATGATAATTTATCCATCACATCTCCAAGCTAGTTAATACACCACAACATCACAAACACAACACAACTAAACAAGCTAAAAATATGTTGGCAACGATCACTAAAATTACAAAAGAGAGGACTTACTTTAGTACTTCTACACTCAACTCGATGACATTAAAAAAAGTAAATAAACACGCAATGAAAGAGTGCGATTCATTATAGATGCAATACACTTGGAGCACCTTATAAAAATAAATGTGCCGGATGAACCAACGAAAGCGTAAGTAAACTTAATCATTCGTAACGAAAACACGCACTATTACTACACGCAATATTACGGTACTCTTCGTTACGGTCGTGAACACAAGAGTAAAGAAACAAAACTAGAAATATTTAACGAGGTTTTTCATCATATTGTCGAATTCCAAAGTAAAGTAATAAATTCAATTTATACTCACAGCCCGGCGATATTCCGTTCTCCTTCATCGCGCAGCGAAACGGGTAATAGGTGCCCGGCAGCACCTTGCCGTACATTGTCCGATCCATCTTCGACCAATCACGAAGCTGATTTTTAGAAAAATCACACCCACAGGTCCAACACCACGTTCAGCGCACCATAATCACAGCCTACGTCTTATCGGAGTAAAACGCGTCCTACGCTATGCGTAAATGCAGGGTACACTTGCAGCTCTTATGCAAATATCAGTGATAATAAAACTATTATCACTAACGTATACAAGTTTCGTTCATTTCAAGGGCATTAATTTACTGAGATCACTATTATCGTAAATCCAGACGCTCACGTCGTCGTATCGATTTCGGTATCGAATATTGATAAGCACGGTGATAAGAGATAACGCAATGTCAGAAGGCCGAGGTCGCGATCCCGCGGCGGCTAGGTGTGCATCGAGCAGAGTATTCGTCAACGCGTCCCAGTCACAACTAAAGTCTCGTGTAGTGGCGAGCGTTACCGGCGCTGGCGCACACCACTCCAGCCACGCCGGCTGGAGATTATTTATAAGCGGACACAAATCAAGTGCATTCGTCAATATCGACCAATTGTTCGAACGCTGAGGACGGAATTTATTGTGAAAACACACTGGGATCACAAAAATTTACGATTCTATACAATTCACGTTTAAACGCGCGTGTGCGTAATACATACATACATTTTCCACCGCATTACACGGTCTCAGTAGATAATTCTACTCATGACGTTTGTCTAGAGGCTGTCGTTATTTATGAAGGTATTATTGTGCAACTCCCACGCTACATAAGGGCCAAAAGTCAAATGTAAATTAAAGTTGCTTTCTAAAATGATTTATTACACGCAGGTAACAAAATCACTTAAACAATATTTAACTGTAATTAACTATCTCTTTAAATACCATAAATATTGATAAAGTGAGAATTTTAACATAAATCAAATTAATTTTATAATATACGATAATTGCTTTCGTTATGTTCATAATTTCGCCCGTCAAAATAAGGATATCAATTTAACGTTCATCACCTAATATGTAGCAGCGAGTTTCGTATAAAATACTGAGATATTTAATCGATTTAGTCGACTCGGTTCCGCTAAGGGATAATTAACGACAGTGACGATATAGAACACAGTGGAACGATAGATCAAAGAGGCGCGACTTTTCTCCTAATGAGCGCCGTAAGCCGAGCAGGAATTTGGAGGAGCGAAAATGACGAGCGGAAACCTCTTGAGTGACTCGTGTGCCACCGGATGCATATGGAATTGACTTTAAATGAAAATTCGGCCGCTCAGCGTTCGTAACACGTTGCAATGCGATCGTCTGTCGTTCGTATTTATAAACGACGCATTCGAAATGATGAAAGAAAATCAAATCCCGTAATTTAAAATTATTCGAAAATCCAAAGCATTAAACAATGAGCTAGAAAAGAGTCTACAGAATATTTTTAAAAATTTCGTTTGCTTTTAATTATTTTTTTAGAATACTTTCTTGTCTCAATATAACGCTGGTATACGAAAAGAAATATTAAAAATAGATCTTCCTTGCTATATGTTAAATGAGCTGGCACATGAACGTAACCAAAAAAATTAAAAATACTAAATTACTGCAATAAGTTTAACAGACAATCTGAATAGAGAATTAGACAAGACAGGAATTTAGTAGAACAGAATTGGGTCGAATAAAAAGACCGACGGTCAAGATGACAGTATTATTAAAAAACCGGCCAAGTGCGAGTCGGACTCGCTCACCGAGAGTGTCATACAGACTTGTTAGTAAGCGCAAAAAGATTTTTTTTTTATTATGTAAGTACACATTTACGGATTTCGTATTTTTGCCTTTACTTGTGGTATAAAACATTGCCACTTGCCGAATTTCATGATTCTATGTCAACAGAGAGTACCCTATAAGTTAAACGGAAATAGGCGTGAGTGTTTGATATTAATTTCAACTTAATACCTCCTCGCGTTTCGGAGAAAAAGGGCCTAGACAGACAGACAGACGGTCAACGAAGTAATCCTATAAATTTCTATTGAGGCATAGAACCCTAAAAACGTACATAAATCATTCTAAAATAGATTCTCAATATCTATCAATCTGAAGGGACACTAATATAAAGCAGGAATAGGAAGTTAAATTAGAACGTACCGCTAGGGAGCGCGCGACTTGAGGGCTCTTCTTGCCTTCCGTCAAATTAACATGCGAGGAAAGAATTTTAAAAATTCTTCCTAGACCGGCAATTTTATTGTCGCCCGACTGCTTGGCATCTCTTTGATCATATATCTTTGATCAGTTACTCTGCGTCAAGGCAGACATTGACAGGTGTTTAGTCTTTTTTAGACGATTCAGTATCTTTGGGAGCTTATACAAAATGTATACAATTCGAAGTGTAATCATATTAAATTGTCTAGGGTCCTTTTGGTATCATGTTCTTCATTAATTTTGCTTGCAATTAAGATTTGTAATATAAGTCTGCCAAGAAACGTTTTTTGAATAGAAATCAATAAAACAGGAATCCTGAAATCAAATTTATATAACATCTGTGAGGAAAAAATTACTTTACAAACTCTCGACAAACAGTTAATTCATATACGTTGTAATAAACTAATAGCAGTAATAGACATAAAGTACCTTCGTTTTACTACGCGTTTACGACCGTCAGTCAACCTATTGTTCCCCTGCGAGGGTTCTAACGAGGAAGTCAATATTTAACCTGGTGAAGCCCGCGTTAACTCGGACCACTTGGCCAACACGGGAATGGGCACGTGCAAATATGGCGGACTGACGTCCTATCGTTAGACTTTAAATATACAAGAAGACTTGTATTTTTTATTAATTCAGTTTGTCTTATTTCAATGATAAATATATAATTTTGTATTTATTACTTAAGATGGTAAAATATGACGTATATGATGTACCTTTTAACGATCTATTAGCACTCTGACACGTATTTGAAGATATACAAGGATATTTGAAGATATTCCAATGTGTTGACAGACAGACTGTTAATCGCACGGAATGGGTGTGAGTTTATCATATATTATTAAGAATAAAATATGTTTTAAGGCAATCCTACGAGTATATTATATACGTAAACTTTTATATATTTACAAATATATATTTAAAATTAATTTTGCAACGATAAGATACTGTTTTAAATATTGAAAAGAAAGAACAAAAAAAAGAGACGCTGAACGCTTGAACGAATATCACTGCAGTTTTGAGTTTTATCGAAATAGTACATTTATATATCAAATCAATAACCGAAGGGACCACAACAATAACACGGAGTACATCCGGAGTACATTTTGGAGGAAAGAAATTCAAAATTAGAAAGTGTTTGATTTCAACGGGGTTATTGCTAGATCTATATCTGTTTCATAGGAGAAATGCTGTCGGTACTGTGTTTCGGTTTGAAGTATGTGGTAAGGCAAATGTGCGACTTACATAAAGCATTCCAGCGCAGTCCTAAGAGATATCAATGTATTTGTTGTCCCACATGACCCCTACCTATTTGATATTTATGGGCTGCAAAGATAACGAATTGAATTCCTCTGATATAATTGACATCATCCAAAGATTTGCTAAATTAGCAAATATGGATACATCTCTGTTTGGATATCCTGTCAAATGTAAATAATATGAGTAGACAAGTAACACAAAGTGGATCATCTGATAAGATGGTTTTAACGAAGCGTAAGATCGTATTCACGACGTGCTGATCAGACTTACGCTAAACGAACTCCGTGTTTCCGTCATTAATAGGACAGCACATCTGAACACTAGAACGCAATGAACTAAATGTATTTGAATTAGCGCCAACACAAAACTAATATTCAAGGGTGAAAAGACACGCTACAATAGTCGTGACGCAGAATCGATAGCTTTCGCCCAATCGTTGTTGACACGTACATCTATGTTTTAGTAACATAGATCCATTTTATTTCGGAAAATTTTTCTATTTAATTTTTCAGTAAATCACCCAATTTTGTTCACCCGCCATAATATCAAATATATAATACATTTGTACAGAAACATTTCGTTATCACCTCGACCCATATGGCAGTCCGAAATTTGGTAAATCTATTTTAAATATGAAACTAATATTGCCATGTCCGTTTCAAGTGTATTAGGCGGCACTTTTTATAGCTATCAATTTATTTTTTCACATTAAATTTTTTTAACAGCACGTGTTTACCCGGCCTGCGTACCCCACTGACGGCTGACGGACACAAACACGAATGATGGGGACGCAGAAAGCAACTCATCGTGAAACGGCCCGTGACGCGGGGTGACGTCAGAACGGTGGGTGGTTTAACAGATAATCACATTTAATCAATGTTACATAAAATTACAGAAGAATTTACTTCTAAACTTGTAAAAGACACACGCTGGTAAGGGCCAAAAGCTGAAATATGACTATGGACAAAAATAATGTTTTCTAGAAATCATTTCATGAAAATATCTACTTGATCCTATTACTCTTTCTGCACGGATCTTCTCTCAGAATCAGAAGATTTTAAGTCATAGACAACACTGGTAAAGTGCGAATTAGTAGATAAGGTTGCTTCGCAATATTTCGGGCAACGTTAAAGGAATTTATAATTTTTTTTTTAATTCTCACGAAAGTGAGAAAAATTAAGAGTGCGTGTCTGATATTTGAACATCACTAGCAAAGTTGCCAAAATTCCCAGAACCAGACTGATAAATATACATGACAGACAATCTTACAGACGTTCTGTATTGTATAGTAACAGCAATAATTTTACGCTGTTGGGATCTTTCGCTTCTACCTTTTTATATTTGTTGTTTGATAATTTTTGTTATTCTTTTTTAACTCCTTCTAGTAAGTTTTAAATTTATAAATCGTTAAACTGATTTCTAGTTATATTTCCGTAGTGCAGTACTCATTGCCCTCAAGCCTGGCAACAGTAAAAAGCACTTAGTTCTCGTTGCAACAACTGACAACTCCAAATTCTGAGATCTGAGCTTTTTAGTCACAATACTGATTTAAGGAGATCACATCAACAACCGCTTGTGACTCATTGAAATCTATTTTGAATTCATTTGTATTAACAGTCATTTCTATTCTACCTTCTGGAAGGTTCGTTGCGGTATTTCTTTCACGCACGAGTCGTTTTAAAGGACATGATAACCGCTAATGTTGATCCCAACAAACATACATGTAGCACAAGCGAAATACGAAATCAGCCAATCAATATCATGTTTCCATTACAGAAGTGAATAAAATCGATGAGAAAAATAGTTTTAGATTTAAAAAATATGTAGAAGAACTTCAATTCATTTATGTAAAACCATTGCGTATCTAGTAATGATAATAAAAAATCTGTGTAATTTTATATTCCAGGGTACCTATATATTTATTTTTTATAACATCATTGGTTAATCAAAATAATGCAGTCAAGGGCAGGTGGGGCTGCAGCTATTACTACACGGATTTAACGAAGCTGAACGACAAATAATTAAGTTAATTGACGTAATAGAAAAAAAAAAAATAGATTAGACTATGCCATTGCTTACAGGATTGGGATGAAAGGAGCGTTGAAAATGCAATTAATTAAGTGTTATTTTTTTAGTAGTTAATCTTTATTTCATCGGATACATAAACACTGAGTTGATTCCATACGATTTTTAAGAAAAATGTCTAGTTGAAATTTGCATGTCTGAATTCGATTTTCCATGACGTTTCTGTTCCTTCAGTATTTTTATATGTGAGAAGAGTAGCAACGGAACATGCAGCCCCTGATTTTAAGTGGTTACTGCAGCTCATGGACATCCCACCTACACCTAAGCTCAAACAGGATCGATGCCCGATTTGAGGTCGCATGTATGCATCACCACTTCTGAGGACTAAGATAGTTGCCTC